>PVJS01007769.1:0-55037 GCA_004027185.1 Glis glis | reverse complement strand
GTTCTGACTGCACGTGGAGGGTCAGAGGAACCAGTAGCTGGTCGAACGGTCTAAGAGCTGGAGTCTTAGGATTGGAGCAACCACTAATTCAGTCCCAGTCCAAGACGTGAAGATCAGGAAGCTTCTTCGGAGAAACGATGGTGGAGTTTCAGTTCCAAGAACAGGAGGCCGAGAAGATCGAGCTCTTCGGAGAAAGGCGGAGCCGGCGGCTGACGATCTCAGGCGAGAGCAGATGCGTTTTCCTCGGAAAGAGTCGCACACACTCTACGCGGCTTCTCCCTTTTTATCTAAGTCCGCACCTATCAGAATCCTGCTGCCTACATTCAGGGCAGGGCTTTCTCTTTAATCTGCTGTTACACACCCAAAATCACATAATCTTGGGTGTGTCATGATCAGGTCAAGTTGACAACTTAGATTAACTATCACAAATATTAACCTTATTTAAGCAATACCAATGAAATAATAATGTAATTATCAAATATTAAGAAGAAAGGACAAGAAGGAAGTAGCTACAATGAACTAAATCCTTATTTTTTAAACATGCAATCAAGAAATACTATTTGGAGTTGATGAATTACAAAGTAGCGGTAAAATAATTCTATCTAAAATTATGAAGGAAATCACTAGAAAAACTGAAAAAAACATTAGAATGCTTCCTCAGGAAAGGAAACAGGAGTTGGGAAGGTGACCTCAAAGACATGATTTTAACCATACACTCTTCTGTAGTATTTGGTTGGTATTTTCTTCTTATGACAGGCTAACAAAATCAGATTTGTTTAATTCCTAAATGTAGATATAGCTATAACATTTAGTCTTTCTAATCAAAATTTAATTTTATGTTTTTATTGGTGCATTGTAATTATACATCATAGTATGTTTCAAAGTGATACAAACCTACACGAACATGTCACTTCATGTATTTTCCTCTGCATCTCACCTCACTCACCCCGCTTCCCTCCCCATATGTTAGTGAGATTGGTATTGACATGTATGGACATAACATTATTTTTATTATTTTTATTGTTTCCTTTCTCAAGCCTCCTTTTTCCTCTCCCCATTTTCCACCCCAATCCCCTTCCACTATTCCACTGGTCTCTCTCTTCATAATGAAGTCTTTTTTTTTTTCTATTTTCTCTTTAGCTTCCACATATGAGAGAAAACATCAACCCTGGACTTTCTGATACTGGCACTGAGAATATCACTCAGCATGATATTCTCCAGTTCCATCCATTTTCCTGCAAATTACATAATTTTGTTCTTAATGGCTAAGGAAAATTCCATTGTGTGTATATACCCCATTTTCTTGTTTCTTTTTTTAGATATTTTTATTAATGTACTTTTATTGGTGCATTATAGTCTCACATCATAATGTAAATCATGTTGACAGTGGCATACATACACTCAGCATTTGGTGCCCCCCCAGCCTCCCCATTCCCCCCTTCCCAATACAGAGTACTGAGGTTGATGTTGGTATATTCACATATATACACATAGTCGATGGTAGAATTTCCATTACTCCATTTTCTTTATCCATTCATCTGTTGATAGACATCTAGGAAATAAAACTAAGAATCAATAAATGGATGGCATCAAATTAAAAAGCTTCTACACAGCAAAGAAAACAATCCAGAGTCTGAAAAGAGAAACTACAGAATGGGAGATAATCTTTGCTCTTTATTCCTCTGATAGAGGACTAATATCTAGAATATATAATGAACTCCAATAAAAAATTTCTTTTTTCTAAACAAGATAATGAAGATAAGTTGCTTAGCATTATGCCTTTTGTATAGTGAGTGTTCAATGAAAGATTTATTATTGATATTGTTGTTTCCTTCATTCACATGATTTTCTTTTTCTTCAGTGGCAAGGTGGTTGATAGAGAAGAAACAATATTCCATAATAAATGTGATATTACATATCCATATTTTCTTAGCTGGAAACTAGAATTCACAACTAGAATATAAATCCAAGAAATTAGAAACAAAGGAACAGTGAAGTCACATTCCTGATATCATGTGTAAAACATTCAGAAAAATCTAAGCAGCCTGTTTTTGGATTTCTGTCCCTATTATTAACATCATGACAGAGTTTTGGTTTGCCCCAGGCAGAGGGATGAGCTGAAAGTCAGCATTAGCAGTCAGTATTAGTGGACTTATTTCACCTGGACTGGTGTCTGATTTGTTTAGCATGGCAAGGACGCAAACCATTCTCTTTCATTTTGTAAAATTCTTTTTTTTATATTCATTTATTGGTGCATTGTAATTATACATTTTGATACACATCAGGGTAGCAGCATCATACATGCACACATTGCTCATTTAGCCCTCCCTCAAATCCCACCCTATTCCCTCTCCCTTCCCTCCCTTTCATGCTCCGCATAGTGATTGAGTCTTATAAGTTTGTGTATATACATCATGTGCTATAGTGTGTTTCCCTCCACCCCCCTCCCAACTCCCTCAGTTAGGTCACCTTCTTTGTTCATCTAAACTTTTCTTCTTGTGTGACTAATTAACAGGAAGTGGTGTTCTGTATATTGTTTCAAATTTTAACTTGAAGTGTTTTCCATTTATTAAAAAATACTTCTGTTTTTTTCATACATTGTTCTGTTTAAGTGTAGGAGGTTTTCATTGGAGATGACATTAATTTTAGTAAAGCTAATTTAACAGATGGATGATAGTGATTGAATCATCAATCTAGAGAAAAATACATCCTTCAAGGATGTATGTTGAATCATCAATTGAGAGAAAAATACATCTTTCAAGGAGAATGCAATGACTATTCACTGGTCATCTGTGGGCTATCCATCCAATATTTTATATTAGTTTACATTTTTAAAATTTCTTTCTAACTAAAAATACATAAAAACATAAATTGTACATGTTAGTGGGGCAATATGTGATGTTTCAATACTGGTATGCATTGTATGATGCTTACATTGGGTTAAACATATCTATCTCTTAAAAAATGATCATCTCCTTATTGTAAAAACTTTAAACATGCTCTCTTTGAGTGTTTTAAAATATACAAACCATTATATTTATGTATAGTTACCCCAATGTGCAATAGCATACCAGAAATACTTTTTCCTATCTAAATGAACCTAGTATCCATTGATCAACCTTTCTCCACCCCTCTCTCTCCTACCCTCCTCAGCCTCTGGTAACCTCCGTTCTCAACATCTGTGAGAACAGTTTTTTGCTTTTGTTTTTGTTTTTGTTTTTGTTTTTTTAGTTTCCAGATATGAGTGAGATCATGCAATGTTCAACTTTCTGTGCCTTGCCTATTTCCCTTAAAATAATATTTCCACTTCCATCTATGAGGTTGTAAATGATGGGATTTCATTCATTATATTTCATTCATTATAGCTGAATTATATTCCATTGGGTATATCTACCACATATTTTTCATCCATTTCATCAGTTGATAGATTCTTAGGTTGTTTCTATTTCTTAGCTATTTTTAATAGTGTTACAATAACAGTGGGAGTACAAATGTCTTTTGGTATACTGATTTAATTTTCTCTGAATTTATACCTGGAGGTAGAATTACTGGATCTTATAACAGTTCTATTTTTAACTTTTTGAAGAACCTCCATAGTGTTTTTTATAAGACCTGTTGTAATTTACATTCCCACCAACAGTGCATAAATGTCAACTTCCCTCCACATCCTTGCCAGTAGTTGTTATCTTTAGTCTTTTTGAAAATAGCCATTCATATTGAGAATGATATCTCTATAAAAACCTGGCCCGCACTGAAAGATGTGTTTGTTATCCATAACCTTGTGTATTCTTTTTTTTTTTTTTTTCGGTACCGGGGATTGAACGCAGAGGCATTCTACCTCCGCGCTACACCCCCGGCCCTATTTTGTATGCTTTATTTTGAAACCGGGTCTCACGAGGTTGCGGAGGGCCTCACTAAGGAGACAGAGAGAGAGAGACAGAGTGAGAGCTGAGGCTAGCTGCGAACCCGGATCCTCCCGTCTCTGCCTCCCAAAGTACAGGGATTACAAGCGTGCGCCACCACGCCCGGCCTTCTTGTGTATTCTTTATTGAATCTGGCTTAATTCACCAGTAGTCAAAGAAATGATCTGGAACTTCTAATCCCAAGTATTTAGAACCTGGCAGCATTTGCATTTATATTCTTTGGAAATAATATTTGGATTGTTTGGATTTTCATTTCTCTGATGATTAGTAATGTTGAGCACTTTTTTCATATTCCTGTTAGGTATCCAATATTTTAAATAATCAGATTCAAAATTCTACTACCTTCACTAAAGAGTACATATGTATCCTTGAGGTGAGTTCTGCTTATATAAAATATGTCATTTCAATGATGCTAAAATGATATGCTTATATCATTGATTAAAAATGGGCCAAAAGTAGATGTTATGATTCTATTTCCAAGGTTCATTAAGTTCTGTTTTTTATTTCAGTGGATTCATGGAGGAGAAACTCCAAAGGAGCAAGGGAGGTGGTTTTGGGGAGGGGGGAGAGGGAGGATTAATGAAGGAAACACTTCTACTAACATTATGTACACGTGTGAGAATACCAATGCCAATTTCAATATCTTATATGGGAAAGGGGACGGGGAAGGGATCTGGGAGGAAACTCACCAAGTCTGTGTGTATGTCACTATCACTGTGAACAACAGATAGAAAAGCACAGTAAAAGCATAATCCAATACAGACATTTGCATTTGTTGCTCTCAGAACTCCACACTTCCAGAATGCTTTTTTTTTTTTTTTTTTGCTCTCTGCTGGGACTCAGTCTAAGGCCTTAAGGCCATTAAATCTTTTCTTCTTTTCTGTTGTGTAGTATGAAAAAAATTCTGTTCTGCCTGACAGCACTTCTTTCTAAAATTTTCTGACTTAAATCTGGATACGATAAAGTTAGAAAATAGTATTCAGCTACCTTCCTTTCCTGCAGTAAGCTGAGACATCTACTGAAAGAAGTGACTAGACTTAGCATCGCTCATCTCCATAACAGGGATCACATTTTTTTTGGTACTTAAAGGTATAAATGACATTTCGTGAACTGAAACCATTTTGAGCACACAGTTTATCAACTTTGTCAAATCTGCACTACTTTTTTCTTTTTTTGGCACTGGGGATTGAGCCCAGGGGCATTCTACCTCTGAGCTACACTGCTGGCCCTTTGTTGTTGCTGTTTGTTTTGAAACAAGGTCTACCTAGGCTGTTGAGAGTCTCACTATGTTGCTGAGGCTGACCTCATATCGGCCATTCTCCTGTCTCAGCCTCCCAAGTACTGGGATTACAGGTGTGCATCACCACACCCAGCTTCTACGATACTTTTAACTACTGTTAAAACCAAGTTTGAGAGGATGGCTATCACCTGAACATATTCTCTCCTACCCTACCTAGTCAATTCTGCCCTTGCCTGTGGCCCAGGCAGCTGCTGTTGTACTTTCTTTGACTATAGATTTTCTTAAAATTCTATATGAATGAAATTATACAATATATGATCTTTTGTTTCTGAGTCCCTAACAGTAGAAAACTTTCTGGAAGAGGAGATGTGGCAGAAGGAGAAGTCAGAGCAATCTGAGCACCAGGAAGTTTTGACTTGCTGCTGTGAGTCAGAAGATGGAGGGGGCGAACTGACAGCAGTGCAGGTGGTGTTGAGCGCAAGAAAGGTTCCCCGCTGGCAGAAAGCAAGGAGGGGAAAGACTAAGTCCTACAGCCACAGAAAGTTGAACTCTTCCTGCACACTCAGGGTCTCAGAAGCAGACTCTCCCCTAGGTAAGAACCCAGGTGAGCTGATAACTCAATGTTGGCCTTCTAAAGCCTAGAACAGAGGAACTACTCAGGATTATCCAGATCTCTGTCCTACACAACTGAGAAATAAAGTGTGTGGTTTTAAGACATGAAGTTTGTGTAACTTGTATGGCAGCAATAGAAAACTAATGCAGCAGACCAGTCACAGTGTCAGACACCTGTAATCCCAATACTTGGGAAGCTGACACAGGAGACTTCAATGTTTGAGGCCAGCATGAGAGATCTTGTTTCAATATAAAAAGGGCTTGGGGTGCAGCTCAGTGGTAGAGTTCTCCAGGGGTCAATCCTTAATATGAGAGAGAGAGAGAGAGAGAGAGAGAGAGAGAGAGAGGAGAAAACTAATGTAGTATGTGAAACAAAAAGAAAGGAAGATGATAATTATAGGAATAATTAAAATAGAAGAGAACAAAATATGATAATGACAAAAATAGGGAAAGAAGGCATTTAGAAAACACTCATGAAAGAGAGAAACTTATAGACAGACTGATTAAGAAACAGGAAACCTAGATGATTTTAGAAAGATAAGAATATTAATTTTAAAAAGTTATGACTTGATATCTAGAGTTTTCAATACTATTTATTAAAGAAAGTAATATTATAAGTTTAGAAAAATAAAATGAATCAATAGAATGAAGTTTACAAACAGACCCACACCTAGAGTGATTTATGTCGATAAAGAAAACACACACTGCAATACAATGGGAAAATAATGTCAATAAAGTATATCCATTAAAATTACCCAGTATGCATGTGAAATCATGTGCAACCTCATTAGTCTTCAAAGAAAAGCAAAGTAAAACCAAGAGTCCATTATACTCCTATCAGAAGGATTATAATTCAAAGGACTAATTATACCACGTATAGACCAAGGATGTTGACATCTATACCTCTCATCTCTTCTGGCAAGAGTTTAACCATTGAACCATTTCAATAGATGGCAGCACCTAAAAAGTAAAGAATTCAAACAACGCATGCATCCATTTTACTTCTGATAGATATCCAAGACAAATGAGGATGTGTCCACTAAAAGATTTTAACAGCTTTGTTCATAATAACAGGAAAGTGAAAAAACAACCAAATACTCTTAAATAATGAATTTGGTATAATGGGATATAATTACATAGCAATTGAAAAATAACTTTTAAAAAGGAACTATTTTTACATAAAACATAGATGGATAATTGCATAATGCTAGAAGTCAAACAAAAAAATATTCATTCCTGTGTATCCTTTTATATTAGTTCAAGAATAAGCAATTTGGGTTTTAGAGCTCAAATAACAATTACCTTGGTGTGTAGAAGGATATTATTGTTGTTTGTGAAAAAACTAGACAAGTTTTCTGGGAAGCTGAAATATTTATACCTTGACCTGTGAAATACTTAAGTGGGTGTATCCATATGTAAAATTTCATCAAGCCATATCCTTATAATAGTGTTTCTCATTCTTTAACAAAGTAAAAGTAATGTCAGAATTAAAAAACAACAACTGGTACCATACAGATTACAAAACTATAGGATATGTACACAGTAGAATTTTACTCAGCCATAAAGAAGAGCAAAATTATGTCATTTGCAGGAAAATGGATGGAATTGGAGAACATTATGCTAAGTAAAATTAGTCAGTCACAAAAAGTAAAAAGTCAGATGTTCTCCCTAATATGTGAAAGCTAGGGAGAAAACAGGACATAGGAGGGACTCCAGACAAAGGAGGAGAAACCCTAGAGGAGTGAAGAAGGCCACCTAACTGAGGGAGATGGGGGGGGAGAGGGAAACACCTCGATGGTCAGGATGTACATGCACAAACTTACCAAACACTATGCTGAGTACTGGAAGGAGGGAAGTGTCTGTTACCGTCCCGCGGCACACCTGAGGGGGAAAAAATGAGACAGACACAGAGCAGATTTGAGATGGGCAGGCCAGGGGACATCTCTCTTTGGTGAAGTCCCCGCTGGACACTGTTCCACAGCTTTTATTCATTCTTGAGGGGGGAGGTTGAGGTATGGATGCTGCTGCATATGTGCTGCACTTGAGAGGTAAAATTTAACTAGTAAACGTGCAGCGAGGGCTAGAGGTAAACGCTTAACTTTGCTGGCCGCAGAACAACTGTAGAGAGTCATTGAGATAGAAAACCACTAAGGATGTGCAGAAGATCCTTGAGACCGTGTTTGACAAGTGGGGTATTTGGGAGTAGGCGCCAGCAAGAGACCCAGGAACATTTACTTTGGAGGAGTAGGCTGCTTTCAGATAGCTCATCAATCTGATCATGGCTTTCAATGACCCTTAGACCTTCCCTAGGCAAACATTAACCTGTTTCTGGCAGTTGCATTCTCCACAGGGAAGGGGGCGGGAATAGGGTGGGAACTGGGGGAGGGCTAAATGAGTACTGTGTGCATGTATCCTCTACCACCCTGAACTTCATCAAGATGTATGACTACAATAAACCAATAAAATAAAAGAATTTAAAAAATAAAAGGTAACAACTGAAGGCAGTAGTTATATGAAAGTACTATGAACTAATTATAAATGAAATTTGAAAAAAGTATTGCTTACTAGGAAGATATACATTTTCAAAATAAATTAAAAAGACATTTTTGTTAATGCAATTCACTGGTGAAAGAAATGAGGTTTAAATATTGAAAACAAAAATCAAAACTATGATTATTTATAAGTGGTATATTTTTATACTCAGAAAATCCAAAAGTCTCAACAAGAAAATTATTAAAATTTATGAGAAGTTTTAGCAGTGTTGTCAATTGTAACTAGAAAATGTGTATACAAAATTCATATAATATATCAGAAACAACTAGCTAGAAAATACCATTTTAAATCACATTTTCAATATTTACATTTCTATAACATACCTAGAAACAAAAATAACAAATGTAGTCAAACATCCCACAGAATAAGTTAATGAAATATTATTAAAAGGCATGATAAAACCAGGTGTGATGGCACATGCCTGTAATCTCAGTACATGGGAGACTGAGACAGGAGGATAACAGGTTCAAGACCAGTCTCAGAAACTTAGCAAGACTCTATTTAAAAATAAAAAATAGCCGGGCGTAGTGGCGCATGCTTGTAATTCCAGCACTTTGGGAGGCAGAGACCGGAGGATTCGGGTTCGCGGCCAGCCTCAGCTCTCTCTCTCTCTCTCTCTCTCTCTCTTTCTCTCTCTACTTAGCGAGGCCCTCTGCAACTTTGTGAGACCCGGTTTCAAAATAAAGTATAAAAAATAGGGCCGGGGGTGTAGCGCAGAGGTAGAATGCCCCTGGGTTTAATCCCCGGTACTGCAAAAATAAATAAATAAATAAATAAATAAATAAATAAATATAAAAAATAAAAAGAACTGGGGTGTACCTTGGAGGTAGAACACCCCTGGGGTTAATCCCCAATACCATAAGCAAAACAAAATGAAAACAAGCACAATAACAAAAAGAGGATAATTAAAGATCTATGAAAGGATAAAAAGAAATTCTATGTTGAATAGAAAAATTCAATATTTGGGAAGTAATTTCCCAAAATTAAGTGATCAATTTAACATATCTCAAAAAAAAATTTAGCAAGGTTTTTCATGAAACTGTCCAAGTTTTCTTAAAGACATGTAAAGAGTATAAAAGTAACCAAATTAATTTCAAAAAGTAATAATAGGAACTTGTCCATCATATCTCAAAATAGATTGACTAATTTAAAAATTGTGGCTTAATAGTAGTGTTAGTCAAATAAATATTTCTGCTACAAAATAGACTAGTAAAGGTAGAGAAAATCGTGGGAATGCAGCATAAACACACCTCTGACTACACTGGAAGGTGTTTTTGGCAAAAGAGCTATGCATCAGCAAGGAAAGGATGCACTTGTACTAATGTTGTGCCAGGACAAATGGCTCTCTGTATGGAGAATGAAACATTAGATGCCTACCTCATATCATGCCCCAAATAAATTCCAGGTGGGTTAAATACCTATATGTGAAAGCCAAAACATTGCAACATTTATAAGAAAATATGTGAAAGTCTTTAGGACGTCACTGGAGAGGGTTGTTTGTATATTTTTAAAAAGACAAAATAACAAAATTATCTCGATAAAGTTAAAAGGAAATCCACAGTCTGAAGAAGGTATATTTGCAATAAACATAACTCATGAAATTCTTCTAGAAACACATGCAACATGTATGTAAGGAGAACTATGATGGATGTTAGGTGTAGTGTTTCTTGAAATAGTGGAAAAAAGTGAAATTTGGATATGATATATAATATATACACACATATACATATGTATTCATACATGCATATACATATATAAAGACATACCCACATATGTGTATATATTTTTATTGAAGTATTTATAGGATATATACACACATAAATACACACACATATATACATATATGTATATTCATATATGTACATATATTTTTCGTAAAGCCAAAATATAAAACAGTAAATTAATCCGATTTTCATAATATTCCTTATTTGGAATGATATCAAATACATAATGAAAAGCAAAGGATCTGTGAATAGATTTCAAATATATGTATAGTGTTTCACTTTCATAAAAAGTTTGAAGCAAAATTATATACTAACATAATGTCTTAATGGAATTTATATGGATTTAGTTATGTTTTATTCTACTATTATTATTATTAATAATTTCCAAAGTATCAAAATAAGCATACTTTGGGAGACATGCTGTACATAATAATGAATGTCCTTTACCTATTACATTTGATAGTTTCCACTTTAATCAACTACATATGAAAGTTCTACCCTGTGTAAATTTATTTGGAAGGAATAAAAATTGCATATGAAATATTATCTCTATTCTCAAATTATATGCATCATTACAAATGATAAATGGTATGACATGAAGCATAAGCATGATATGAGAAGATACAGACACAAATGAAGGTAAGGTAAATGTGAAAGAATCTGCGATCTCAAGTGAGTCTCAAGAATCCTAGAATTTAGATGGAATTAGCAAGGGCAGCACAGGAATGGACAGGAGACAAGTCAGTAAAGTGTATACTACTAGGGTCTGTTAAAGAAAAATCTGATTTAAATGGAACAAGTTCTATACTCTGCAGCAAAGAGAGATAAAAAGGTATTTAGAAGATGGTGTTAGATTATGATTGGGCTTGAAAACAAGTCAGAGATTTCCAGTAGTTGATTTGTATGTATTCTTATATGACACAAATGTAGCCTTTATGATTAGGTTTTTTGTTGGTCTTCAGCTATCCCGTAGGGAGGGAGAATCCCTCTATAAATTTATTGTTCTCCAGCTCCTTCATCAGCAGATACCAACTAATCCAGAATAAGGGTGATGTCTCCACACTTAAATGATGTAAATCCTGCCTAAGTTTCCACTCTCTGGACCTCTTTCCCATAAGAAATATGATCTGTATCTAAGGAATATTTAATAAATTTCCTGATTATGAACTGGAGATTATTTCAAAACAGTAGAATGTGGAAGGGTTTGTGAAGTAGAATCACAAAATATGTTTTCTTTTTCTTTTTGTTCTTCTGGGCTTGTATGAGTTTGTTTCTGATGTGGATACTACCCAGACTTTATGAAGGTTTTCCACATAGTCTTCCCTAGTATCTCTCCCTCCCCATTTCCGCTTTATATTAGAAATAAATAATATTATTTTTTCATACAAGTTGGATTCCATGCCTTCAAAAGAAAGTTCTAGATGCTTTGTCTCTGAAGCCAGACTTCTTGGATTGGATATCCATACAACCTCAGGTAAGTTATTACATTCTTCAATTCTCAGTTTTCTCATTTTAAGAAAGGATAGCTCTCATAAGGTTTTTCAGAATATTAAGTACAAATAACTATAAGACACTTAAAATAGAGCCCGGCACATGGTAAGGGCCCAGGATAAATAACTGCTGCTGATTTCCTATCTGATATTGATTTCAGGTGTATTCTGGTAACTTTCCACTAAGAACTCTAGAGGGTATCCTCCATCGCTGAGCTTCCAGAGTGGTCGATTCCATTCCTTGCTTTAGAAGTGGGCATTGGAGGAACCTATTCCAGTAACCACATGATTGGTTTAGGAGGGTTACATGCTCAATAAGAGACAATAAGTAATAAGATATTTGGGGGGAGGAGTGCTAGAAGAAAGGCATAGGGTCATTCTTTACTAATATGAAGTAACAATTTAAATTGAAAGCAACTGGTATTTTATCATAATAGAATCAAAATTAAGACTGTGTCTGATTATATGCTTCATATTTTTTTCTAGTATGAATTGAGTTTCTTGTCTCTGCAACAAATATTCTAAATTATATCCCAGGCTTAATAGCTTAAGAAGAAACAGTTGCCTTCCTAGACTTGTGAAATCACAAGGTCTCTTCTAAACATTTGGAGGAAGTGGAAGTGTTTGGGAAAGAAATAAGAGATGTCTCAGTCTTAACCTCTCAAATATCTTATTTATCTAAAGAAGCGCTAATGAAAATAAATGTTCTTTGAAATATACGTGTGCTGCCTCAATTCTTGCTTGTTAAAACACCAAGTATCACAGGGCGTGGTGGTGCACACTTGCAATCCCAATACTTGGGAGACTGAGACAGGAGGATCACAGGTTTGCAGCCAGCCTCAGCTACTTAGTGAGACCCTGTTTCAAAATAAATAATTAAAAAAATAGGGCTGGGGTGTAACTCAGACGTAGAATGCCCCTGGGTTCAATCCCTAGTACCAAAAAAACAAATAAATAAACCCATCAAAGTATTGCTTTTTTTTTTCTTTTTTTTTTTTTTTTTTTTTTTTTTTTTTACTAAGGAGGAGTCAACCTTCCTCAAATAAATCCAACCAGGAATAAGAAGAGCCTCATTTTCTCATCATTCAGTGACTGATACATTATGCACATTCTTTGTTAAAACTACAAGCATGATTTTATCTCATGGTAATTGAGACAAAAATACATTTCATAATGTTACCATAGCCGTGAATAACAAAACGCTGACACTCTACTTAATATTTAAGTTTCATATCAGAAAGCAACAACAACAAAAGGGAAATGTTTTTAGTATCAGAGACCAGAAGAGAAAGAAATGTGTGTGGTAAATCTATCCAAACTACAAAGAAGATCCTTAGTGTTTAAAGTTTAGAAACTTTTTTTAACTTCCAAAAGTCTGTAAGTGTTTAGTTTTCATAAAATATATTTCAAATTTTCCAAAAAGAAATTTAAAAATTGAGAATGTTACCTGGCTTTAACATTGAATCACTACTTCTCAGATGTTCTGGCAGAGAGAAATGTTTTTACTTTTTCCTTTTTTATTTAACTTTGGTGTATGCTAGAGTTAATATTAAGAGTCCAGAGGAGAGTTCCATTCATCTTCTTATAATAAAAACAGTTCATGCTTATTTACTTGTTTAGTCTGATCTGAATTGTCATGTATAGTGAGCCTAAATATTATAGATAAATGCAAAATGGAAAAATTTAAATGAATTTGGTTTCAGAACAAATATTTATCCATTTCTGAAGCATTTTTCAAATTTAAATTTTAGAATAAGAGGTGATAGGTGTTCTGCTTCTTGAGCTGAACAAATTGAAAAGGGAGTTAAAATTTAGAAACCATTACAAAATTAAGAATCCTAATAATCTAATTCAAATAATCATTTAAATTTTAAATAACAAGTATACACATAGCATAACCACCTCAAAGCATCTATTACATGACTGATTATTTATTATATCATATTAAGCCTTGACAATAATAAAATCTTCAATTACAGTCACATCTATTGGGTTGTGTGTTCCAAAAGGAGAGGAAATATACTATCTACTTTTAAAATTCTTCTGCAGTCCTAAGTAACATTGGCAGTTGACAGCAATTATAAATAAACAACAAGGAAGTCTATAACACACATATGCCAAAGATGAGCAGAAACACCTTTGTCAGTTTCAAAAGAGCTATGGTTATTCTTATTTAATATATTTTAGTCATATTTCATAGGACATAAATGTGTTAAAAGTCCCCTTTCTTAAAAAAAGCATACCATTTAATAGTTATGTTAAATGGATAAAGAAACAAAATAACATCTTAATAAGAATATATTTACATTACCCAAAAAGTTATGAAATCAGTGATTTGATTTTGTCTTTTCCAAGGCATCGTCATACAAGCTACAGCTCTCTAAATATGGCTGCTTTCATTGAGCAGAATGCCTTACTGATCCATCTGTATTGATTTGCATCCATAGTTAACTGCTTTTGAAAACTGAAAAGTATTCCATTGTACAGAGGTGGCATAGTTTACATGTTGGTGGAAATTTGTATTTTTTTTTCAGTTTGGGGCAATTATAAATAACGTCACAATAATTATTCATGTACAGGTCTTTATGTAGACATATGTTGCCATTTTTCTTGGAAAAAAATCTAGAAGTGGAATTGCTGCTTCATATGGTCAGTGTACAGTTATCTTTATGATATAAAGTCAAACTGTTTCCCAAGTGTTGTACCACACTGCATTCCCAAAACAATATAGAAGAGTTCCATTTATTCTGCATTTTTATCAAGTTTTGGAATTGTCAGTATCTCTAAGTTCAAGTATTCTAGTAGATATATAGAGTTATCTCATAAGTTTAAATTGTGTTTTCTTCATGACTAATGATGCTCAGCATCTTTTCATGAGTTTATTTGCTGTCAATATATGCTTTTTGTTCACATCTTTGGTCCTATAAATTAATGGGATATTTTTCTTCTTTATTGTTGAGATGTAACAGTTCTCCCTATAGATAGGATAAATGTCCTTTATCAGATATGTGTTTTTCAAGTATTTTTTTTCCAATCTATGGCTTGTGTCCCCCTCCCCTTCGTGGTACTAGAGATCGATCCCAGGGACATTCTACCTCTGAGGTACACCTCAACTCTTTTTTAAATTTTTGTTCTGAAACAGGGTCTCTTTAAATTGCTGAGGATCTTGCTGAATTACAGGCATGCAACACTATGCCCAGCTGCATTTTTGTTTTTTATGGTTCTTTTTGAAGAGCAGACATTTAATTTTGATGACGTTTAATATATCAATTTTTCTCTTTATGAAAAACATAAGTTTTTCTTCTTCTAAGGAATCTTTACCTGACCTAAGCTACAAAATTTTATTTTCTTATGTTTTTACTAAAACTAATACAGTTTTGTTTTAACATTAGGTCATTTTCATGCAAGGAAAGTTTGTACCTAGTATAGAATTAGGGTAAAAGTTCATCACTTTTTTCATATGGAAGTTCAATTATTACAACATTCTTTGTTCAAAAGATCATTATTAATGATTTCCCCTTTGAATTGCTTCAGTGTATGTATGTGTGAAATACATAAACTTTGGGAAATATCATTTGATAAGTATGTAAAGTTTAGTAAATATCATTTAACAGTTATGAAAATAATATATATGGAATGAAATTGAGCTCACTGGCTATATCAACCATATGTTACAATAATAGATTTTTAAATTATTGTCAAAAATTAATAAATTAATGTGTGGGTTTATTTCTAGACTTTATCATCTGTTTCATTTATATTTATGTCTTTTTCACAAAACAGCACTTAAATCCCTTCAGCTTTTGTTTTTCTGAAATGACTTAAATGTCTTATCTTATAGGTAGTTTTGAAACATAACACTCCATTTTTTCAAATTTATTTCTTTTTTTAAAAATTGTTTTGACTGTTCTTCATTTCCATATAAATTTTAGAACTGAGTGGTCAATTTCTACAAAAGAAGCTACCAATATTTTGATTGAGATATCTATAATTTTGGAGGAAATGTGATATCTTAACATAGTTTCCTTCTAATCCCCATAGTATATGCCTTCAATTAGTTATATCTTCTTTAACTTTCTCCATATTTACAGATTTTAATGTAAAAATTACTAAATCCTTTTTTTTTTGGTACTGGGGATTGAGCTCAGGGGTATTCTACCTCTGAGCTACACCCCAAGCCCTATTTATTTTTATTTTTGAAACAGGGTCTCTCTAGGTTGATAAGAGCCTCACTACTTGCTGAGGCTGTCCTCAAACCTGGGACCCTCTTTTCTCAGTCTCTCAAGTACTGGGATTACAAGCATGCACCACCATGTCCGGCTCTAAACCGGCTCTAAATATTATGTCTTATTAGAAGAGAGTTCGCCTAATTCCAATTTCCAATTTCTTATTGTATTATTCAAGTAAAAAGTCTTATTTCTTTCTTTTCAAGTGTGATGATCAAGAAGGTGGAATGGGGTGGGTAGATGTTAGTGTTAGGACAATTCATAAAGAACTTATCTATAAAAGCAAAATAGAAAAAGAATAATGCATAAGGCCCATAATCATTAGCTATAATATTTTATAAATCTAATTTAGCAATGAACTCAAGATGGAAAATAGTACAATTTACCTGCTGGTCTTAGTTAAGTTTCTGCAACAAAATGACAAAAGTATAGTCGGCAATAGTAAGTTATTATACAAAAAATAAATAAAAGTAAAAGTAATTAAGCCTGCATTATCACTCATTCCAACATCAGGCTACCACTAACAAATTCAATTAGTTTTAAAATGAATACCATCACATTTTTATCCTGGCATTTTAAACAGGCAATAATGTGTTTTTGAAGAACCAGCTTACATATTTAAAATTTAAAATGAAACACTAAGGAAAATAAAATTAATGTAGAAATTATATAATAATCTATCAGTACTTTCATGACAAATTCTCATCAATTTGTATGTGAAATAAAGTTGAAATATATCTTTACCAGTTACGAAAATAATGTTTATCAAACATGGTTAGTTTAATACATAAAATGCACCATATATTATAATAATTATATATTTTATCATTCACTGTATAATTTATTTTGCTTATCTAAATATAAATTTTCTACTAAATCTGTATTTCTTAGATCTGGTGGCATTTTCTATTTCAATTATTTCATGTTTTCAAATAAATGGGAAAATGAACTAGACTATTCTGAAAGCTAAGATATGATGTATTTGTAATCATATTTTTGTTTTCATTGAGAAAATGACATGCTAAGAGTTAAAAATCTTAATTTTACAAAAGAAACAGAGAAACAAAAATTTTAAATATTTTATTGGCTCATTGTAATTGTATATCATAGTGAGATTCATAGTAATATTATTCATAGTATTCATTTGCTGATGGACACCTACATTGGTCCCAGTACTGAAAAAGAAAGACAACTTAAGCATCACATGGTACTCCATAAATATGTACAATTTTTTATGTTTCTATGTATTACTTTTTTGGTACTGGGGATTAAATCCAGGGGCATTCTACTTCCTAGCTACACCTCCAGCTACTTTATTTATTTATTTATTTATTTATTTAATTTTGAGACAGGATCTCACTAAGTTGCTGAGGGTCTTGCTAAATTGCTGAGGCTGACTTCGAACCTACAATCCTCCTGTCTCAGTCTCCCACGTACTGGGATTACAGGTGTGTGCCACCATGCCTGGCTTCCATGTATTACTTGAAATATGAATTTAATTTAAAAAATAAAGTAACAAAACAGATTTTAAACATGACCCAAAATTATCCTATCTACAAGAAACTACGCTTAAGAAATTATATGGTTTTCCAGAGTGAAAGAATGGAAAAGACATAGTATGCAAACACCAGATGAAAGCAAGAGTGGTTATATTAATATCAGATAAAGAAGCTTTCAAAGCAAGCAAAATTTTCAGAGACAGAGAGGATCATAAATCATGATAAAAGCTTGAACCTAGCTGGTCATGGTGGTGCATGCTTGTAATCCCAGTACTTGGGAGGCTGAGACAGGAGGATCGCAGGTTTGAGGCCAGCCTCAGCTACTTAGTGAGGACCCTCCACAACTTAGTGAGACCCTGTTTCAAACATAAGAGTAAAAAATAGGGCTGGGGATGTAGCTCGGAGGTAGAATGCCCCTGGGTTCAATCCCTGGTACTGCAAAAAATAAATAAATAAATAAATAAAAGCTTGAACCTTCTAAAGAAATACAGCAATTCTGTGGCTGTACCTAATATTAGGCTTATATATAACATATTAAATGAAAACTGATACTACTGGAAATAAAAGAAATACAAAAGTCCACAAATACAGTTATAAAATTGAAAATCCTACTCTCAACAGTTGAGGAAACAATTAGAGAAAAAAACAGCATGTATTCAGAAGAACACAACAAGCCTCCAGCAAAATTGCTAGATATTCTGTTAGGATTTAGAGATTAAATTGTGAAACCTTTTATTCAAGTTTGAGTAACATAAAGTGAAGCACAGAGGCAAAAAGAAGGGATTTACAGAGTTTAAAGACCTAAGAAGCCAGGTATGGTGTAACACACTTATAATCCAAGAACTTGGAGGGTGAAACAGGAGGATTGCAGGTTCGAGGCCAGCCTCAGCAATTTAGCAAGACCCTCAATAACTTAGCAGGACCCTGTTTAAAAATAAAAACAAAAAGGGCTGAGGGTATAGCTCAGATGTAGAATGCTCCTGGGTTCAATCCCCCATTACTCCCCCCCCCACACACACTAAAGACCAAAGAAGAAAGTCAAGCCAAAAATGAGGTAAAATTAATATAATTTATAACAAAAAACAAATGGCTGGATAATTTGAAATAAATTACTGTAACAAAAATTATCTCTGTTAATTGTCTCAATTTAGCAATGCACCACACATTTTCAGCCCATATTTTTGGATTAAATTTATTAATTTAGTTGTAGTGCCCAATAATTCAACTCCCCAGTTTACATTTGACTAACTGAAATTTCTTTATTCCTCCCAGAGACTTCTACAAGCAGCTACAGGGCATGTGTTCTGCTTGGCTCCACATCACCAAGTAGGCATTCACTGAAAACCAAGAGATTCTGAAAGGACAGATTCATAGTAGCTCATCAATTCCCAGTGGAGACTGAAACAGCAAAAGAAACTCACCAGTTTAAAAAAAAATCACAACAAAGTCTGATTCCTCAAGTGTAGTAGAACTTATTGACTCACAATCTAGAATCTATGTTGACTACCACTCAGAGTTGAATGCAGTAATGGGTACTCATTTCCAATCAATGCATGTGATTGTTTGCAACATGCAGGGATCTGGGGGGAAAGTTCAATGCATTATCTAGTTTTTTCTATAAGTAAACACCACCCACCTTCTATCCCATTAGTATTACCCACAGAGAGTTATGTTCACAGTAATTGACCAAATTATATTACTATTCTAGAGAAATATTAATATTATTTAATGTTTATCACTTAACATTATTTAATGCATAACATTTCTAATACTAATATTATCTACGGTCATGCATCCTTGGAAATTTCCTAAAAATTACATAAGCTAAATCATTTATTCTATAGGTGCTATAATCATTTTCATTTTATGGATGAAGAAATTGGAGAAGAGAGGTTGCATAGTTTGCCTGTGGTCCTAAGGGAAACAGATGAAGGAGCAAGGATTTAAACCAGGCTGTAGAGCTTTAGAGGCCTATGTTCCCAACCACTATTTTATATTCTATTCCTTTATGACTGACTATAGTGTCATAAGATTTTGACTCAGCCTGTTTCTAGGCTTGTCTGATGAACAGTTGGTGAGCCCATCAGGAGTTATTTTCAAGAGGGACTTTTTTGAAAGCTGAAAGAAAAATTCTACACAGGTGCCAGGGAGAGTTAGAAAGAACTGCAGAAGAGAGCATGCTGCCTATCTCAGGTAATAGTTTCCCAGCAGGGCCAATGAACTTGTGCTAGAGGATTATGGATAGAAGAACATTAGGCTGAAATTTTAAAAAAGCTTTCTTTTTTTATAAGAGCATCGTAGGGACACAGGCATAAACAGCCCTCAGAACTCCAGATGGTGAATCAGGGGTGTGGTTTACATTGATCTCATTTCTGCACGGAGCACAGCATGAATGTGGCCTGTCAGTACATTAGGACTACGCTTCTAGAACTTCAGTGGACGTAGGGAAAACGTGCAGAGTCTGATTTAGCAGGTCTTTTCCTTTCTTTTTGGTACCTCCTCTTCTTCACCCTATGTTTTAGCTTCTATTCTCAATCTTCTTGTTAGTAAGCATGTGAACATCTTCCTATATTATTCATTATAGTAATGGAAACCTAAATAGAGCCATGTACACACATGCACACACAAATATGCACACACACACACATGCAGAAGAAGGGAGTCTGGTAATTTTCTGTGACTTGCTTTTCCCATTCAACATTACATCATAAGAATACCTGTATATAATCCCATATAGCTATATTAGGACTTTTTAATGGCTGCTGTAGTTGACTTATCAAAATTTCTAAGCATGTGGGAAAATAAGTCTCTCTATTAAATGTCCCTTCTCTCAAAACAGTGAGTTAATCCACAGATAATCAGAAGAGGAATCAATGAAATTGTATCTTCTACAAACCACAAATTGTTTCATAAAAGCAATCATCCAAATCTCATAGGTAACTATGGAATTGTGTCTTAGGTATCATTATGCTTGTTGGTGCAATCACTGAAAATTACAGTTGATTGTTTCATACTTTTTCTATGAGATGGTCAATCAGGTATGGCCACAAGGGAAGACACAGGAAAGGGGCAGGGAGGTAGAATTTTTTATTTGGGTCCTAGAGCATGGTCCTGCATGCTGGGATAGGTGACAAAGGCACTGGTGTGGGCAGGAGGCAGAAGACAGGATGGGAAGGCTCCTGCCATTGCCTTTATTGGGGTTCTTTGGGGAAAGGCAAGGCTGGGCAGGGTGAATAGTTTAGAATTGGCCAATCTGAATAATTTTGGAGGGCTTTGAGCTACAGGAATTGGCACTTGCTGCAGGTCTCCTAACCTGGGCATTATGAAGCAGAGGAATATTGCCCATGTTGGGACTGTTGAAGAATGCATGACTATATTGGCTAATGTACAAGTTTTTTTAAAAAAATACAATAAATTGGTTATTGCTAGGTTAACTTGTGGAAAGTATCTTCTTGGACAGAGGCATTCATTTAGAGATCAAGTTATTTACAACCATATTGTGAAGCCCTACATTTGGAAGACTCATGCTTTTATCTTCTTTTTTATTAGCATAATGAGGTGAGACAATATTTTTTGATAAAAAATGGTAAATATTCTTTCTGTTGTGACAACTTTGTTATGGTGCCATCATGAACTCAGCACTGTGAATTGAATGCAGTGTGGTTTACTCAGAAAGATTCCTCTACACACTAGGTATCATTAGCTCAGTCAATTGACTTCCAAGATTTAAATGGAAAAGAAGTATGAGTTACATTCAACTTCTAGAACAATTCAATACACTATGACAAAAATATGAAGTGGTAGGATAATCACAGGGAAAAAATAGAAGATACGGAAAAAAAGAAAATATTGCTAAAGTCAAATAAAAATAAACACACATTTGTACAAGACTTCAAAATGTAATAATCTCAAAAGTAGTAAATATTTCTGCACTGTCTCTCATAGCAGTAGCACACTATTAGAAGAATAATACAGACATTCACCTTGGTCAGTAAAGACCGTCATATTTATCCAGGAGTGGTGTCGTACACCTGCAATCCCAATACTTGGGAAGCTGAGACAGGAGGATTGTAGGTTTGAAGCCACTCTGGGCCACTTAGCAAGACCCTGTTTCAAAAAATAGGCAAGGGCTGGGGTGGTATGTCTCAGAGATAGAACACCCTTCCTACCCAGGTTCAATTCCCAATGCCACACACACAAAAATAGAACATAATATCTTATATCTTAGTGCCCATCTCTGAAAGCTCCTGATATTAGACTTGTGGATTGTTACATAGAGCATGTGAGGATGTGTTGGAATATTGAAGAGAAGTGTGTTTCTGCAGATATCTTTATCTAAAATCTGTTGTTGCAGGTCCCAGGTTGGCTCTCGTTATTTCTTTACACAGTAGGGAAAAAACACTAACAGTGTTATCTTTACCTCTGAGGACATGTGTTAGTTATCCCTTGAGTTCCTTACCAACAGCTGCTCTGTAGTGCTGAGATCCTAATCTGCAGTAACATTTTACCCTTTGAAAACAAATAGACTCCAAGACTCTAAACACTCTAAATACTCGAGAGACAATAGGAGAGATGAGAGAAGACATTTAGGATAATAGGTGTAGTAAAAATGAGGTATAAGTGAAACAGAGTAACATAAAGTACAAGAAATGGAAGATTAAAAGATACCATTAATAATGTAAGGGATACTGTTGAGGAGAGATTCTCTATGACCTCATGGTTACTCAGTCAGTCCTCTTTTGGATGCAATAAATCTGAGCTATTACCTGAAATCTATACTTCTGACCCACAACTCTTGTTCCCCAAATGCTGAGGTTTGTAGGCCTGCTACCTAATAAGATTATGAAGCATTTCCAATATTGTTTCTATTACTTGCATAGTAGTGCTGGTTACCACACACACACACACACACACACACACACACACACACACACATACATGTGCAAAGTAGACTTTTTCATAAAATTGTTACTATTTAAAATATGTTTTTATTTGATAACTATGAACTTAGAATTTGATAACTATGACTTTTGAATTTTCAAAGAAAAATTTATCCAATGAAAGACAAATTTGCAAAAACAAACCGCAGTTAATAAAGCTAATCACATCAAATTTATATATCCTTGCTATTTATACAAAGCAAAATAGTAAAATTCTCTAATAACTGTTTCTGTTCTATTTTCAGATCCTCTTATACAACTAGACATACTTCCTTATGCTGCATTTCCATTTTGACAGAGTATGCGTTCTTCTCACTATATTTGTACTGCACTATGTCATATTGTTTATCCTCTTTTCTTGCTCCTTTGGGAGAGTATATTTTTAACTTTCATCCACTATACCATATTGCATTTCTTGCTAACAATCTTTATTTTTTTTTCTTTTCAGGACTCTAATAGCAAAATCTAAATTTAAACTCAATTTTATATTTCTTATTAATTCATTATTCTACTTTAATAAATATACATTTGAATCTCAGCACTTTTTTAAAATTTGCATTTGTTCCAATGTTAATAAGATTGTGTATGTTTATGTTATGCTACTATCTCTGTGCTTTATGTAAAATTATTTACTCACTTTGCTGACTTGGTAATTTTAAAGCTACAATAATTTGTACATTCTGGACATAAAAGAAGAATACACATGTCTACATGTGTATTAGTATAATATATTTGATAATACAAAAGTAAACATTTTCATTTGAGATGCATTGATTTTACACAAAGGAGCCAAGACAATTCAATGAGGAAAAGATGGACTTTTCAATCAACGGTGCTGGTTTAATTAGATAACTACATGCAGATATTTATCCTTACTTCACAGCATACACAAAAGTTAGCTTAAAGGGGTGATGGGCCTTACTGTAAGATCTAAAGCTATAAATGTTTCATAAGAAAAAAATCCATGACATGAAGCCAGGTGTATGGCACACAACTGTAATCCCAGTGCTTGGGAGGCCAAGACAGGAGGATCGCAGATTTGAGGCCATTGTGAGCAACTTAGAGAGATCTGCTTCAAAATAAAAATTAAAATAGGGCTGGTGGTAGAATGCCCCTGGTTCAATCCCCAGTATAAAAAAAATTGTGATTTGAGTTTAAGATTTCTAAGTTATGATGCTAAAAATATGATCAACTAAAGAAATAAATGACATATTAAACCTCATTGAAATTAAAAATTTGTTTCAAAAACATAATGGGGAAAATAAAAAGAAAAGCACATAAACATGGTATTTTGTGAGATGTAATGACTTTGTGGGTTTTTTCTAGATTTACATTTCTGTAAGGAATTTAATAGGGTTTCTTATAATATGCATAAGTGCATTTTTTATTTATTTATTTTTCTTGGTGCATTGTAATCATACATCTTGATAAAGTTCGGGGTGATAGAGGCATACATGCATACAGTACATTTTGAGCCCTCCCCCAGTTCCTACCCTACTCCTTCTCCTTCCCCAAATTCCTGTGCTCAGCACAGTGATTGGCTTTAATAAGTTTGTGTATGTACAAATTTATTAAAGTTTGTGTATGAGGTATTTCCCTCTTCAAATCTTCCTTCCCCCTCCTGTCTCCCCCAGTTAGGTTCCCTCTTTCACTCCACTAAGGATTTTCCTCCTTTGTCTGGAGTCCTTTCTATGTCCTGAATTCTCCCTAGCTTCCACATATGAGGGAGAACATCTGACCCTTCACTTTTTGTGACTGATTAATTTCACTTAGCATAATATTCTCCACTCCAATCCATTTCCCTGCAAATGACATAATTTTGTTCTTCTTTATGACTGAGTAGATTTCCATTGTGTGTATATCCCATAATTTTGTAATCCATTCATCTGTTGAGGGACACCTTGGCTGGTTCCATAGTTTGGCAATTGTGAATTGTACAGCTATAAACACAGATATGCATGCATTAGTATGGTAGTTTGGTTTCCATTCTTTTAGGTAGATACCTAGAAGTAATATTGCTGGGTCATAAGGTAGGTTCATTCCAAATCTTCTGAGAATCCTCCACACTGTTTTCCAAAATGATTGCACTAATTTGCAATCCCACCAACAGTGTATTAGAGTTCCTACTTTTCCACATTCTCACCAGCATTTGTTATTATTTGTGTTTTTAATGATGGCCATCTAATTGGGGTTAGGTTAAACCTCAGGGTGGTTTTGATTTGCATCTCTCTGATTGCTAATGATGTTGAACATTTTTTTCATATATTTATTGGTCATTTGGATTTCTTCTTTTGTGAAGTGTCTATTTAGTTCACTTACCCATTTTTTTTATTGGGTTATTTGTTTTTTTGGTGGTGAGTTTCTTGAGTTCTCTGTATATTCTAGATATTAGTCCTCTATCAGAGGGGTGGCTGGCAAAGATATTCTCCCATTCTACCAGCTCTCTTTTGAGGTTCTTTATAGTTTCCTTTGCTGCACAGAAGCTTTTCAGTTTAAGCAATCCCACATATTAATCTTTGTTTTAATATCTTGTGCCTTTGGGTTCTTGTTGAGGAAATTTTTTCCTGTGCCTATATGTTGGAGTGTTGGTCCTATATCCTCTTCAGAATTGCAAAGTTTCTGGTCTAATTTTCAGGTCTTTGATCCATCTTGAATTGACTCTTGTGCAGGGTGAGAAAGTGGGGTTTATTTCCATTTTTATGCATATGAATGACCAGTTTTGCCAACACCATTTGTTGAAGAGGCTATTTTTCCAGCATGTTTTTGGCCCCTTTGTCAAAAATCAATTGACTGTGAATGTGTGGATTTGTTTCTGAATCTTCTATTCTGCTCCATTGGTCTATGTGTCTACTTTTGTGCCAATACCATGCTGTTTTTATTACTATGGCTCTGTAGTATAGTTTGAAGTCAGGTATTGTGATGCCACCTGCATGGTTTTTGTTGCTGAGAACTATTTTGGCTATTCTGGTTTTTTTTGTTGTTCCAAATGAATGTATGGACTGATTTTTCTGTATCTGTGAAGAATGACTATGGTTTTTTAATGGAGATTACATTGAATCTCTAGATCACTTTTGGAAGAATGGCCACTTTGATGGTATTTATTCTGCCTACCTAAGAGCATGGGAGATCCTTCTACCTTCTAAGATCTTCTTCAATTTCTTTCTTCAGTGTTTTATAATTTTCATTGCAGAGGTCTTTTACCTCCTTAGTTAGATTTATTCCTAAGTGTTTTTATTGTTTTTGATGTTATTGTGAGTAGAAATGGTTTCTGGATTTCTTTTTCAGTGGATTTATAGAAGCTTCAGATTTTTTTAGATTGATTTTGTATCCAGACACTGCTGATTTTGTCTATCAGTTCTAAAAGTCTTTTGGTTGAGTTAATTGGGTCTTCTAAGTGTAAGATCATGTCATCTGCAAATAGAGATAATTTCAGTTCTTCTTTTCCTATTTGTATTTTTTTAAATTTCTTCTGTTGCCTTATTGTTCTGGCTAGAGTTTTGAGTACTGTATTACCATATTGAAAAGGAGTAATAGTGGGCATCCTTGACTTGTTCCTGATTTTAAAGGGAATTCTCATAGTTCTTCCCCATTCAATATGATGTTGGGTGTTGTCTATTGTATGTTGCCTTTTGATGTTGAGGTGAATTCCCTGTATTCTGATTATCTGGAGCGTTTTTAGCATGGATGGGTGTTGGATTTTGTCAAATGCTTTTTCAGCATCTATTGAAATGATCATGTGGTTTTTGTCCTTAGTTCTCTTTATGCGGTGAATTACATGGATTGTTTTTTATATGTTGAACTAACCTTGCATCCCTAGGATGAACCCAACTTGGTAATGGTGTATAATTTTCTTGATGTGGTTTTGAATGTATGTTGCTAGTATTTTGTTTAGAAGTTTTGTGTCTAAGTTCATCAAAGATTTTGGTCTTTAGCTTTCTTTTCTTGAGCTGTCTTTATTTGTTTTTTGTATTAATATGATGTGGCTTCATAGAATGTATTTGGGAGAGTCCTGTTACTTTCTATTTCATGGAATAGATTGAGAGTATTGGGATTAGCTCTTCTATAAAGATTTTATAAAATTTGCCTGGGAAACCATCTGGACCAGGGCTTTTCTTTGATGGTAGACTCTTTATTGCTGCTTCAATCTTTTTGATTGCTATTGGTAGGTTTAAATTTTTGATAACTTCTTGTCAATTTCTTCTAGGTTTTCCGTTTTGTTGGAGTATAGTTTTTCAAAGTAGTTTCTGATAATCCTCTGGATTTCCACGCTGTCTGTGGTAATATCACTTTTTTCATCTCTTATTTTAGTAATTTGGGTTGATTCTCTCTTTCTTTTGATTAGGTTGGCTAGTGGTTTTTCTATCTTGTTTATTTATTTTTGGGGGGAAACCAGCTTTTGGTTTTGTTGATTTTTTTGTATTTTGTTGTTGTTGTTGTTCTCTATTTCATTGATTTCTGCTCTGATTTTAATGATTTCCTGTTTTTTTCTGGCTTTGGGATTAGACTGTTCCTGCTTTTCAAAGTCTCCAAGGTTTGCCATTAGGTTGTTTATTTGTTGATTTTCTGTTCTTATGTGAGCACTCAGTGCTGTGAATTTTCTTCTTAATACTGTTTTAAAATATCCCAGAGATTTTGATATGTTGTGTCTCTATTTTCATTTGTTCCTTGGAATTTATTTCTCCCCTTATTTCTTCTATGACCCATTCCTCATTCCGCAGTGTGGTATTCAGTCCATGTATTTAATGAGATTTCTCTTGGTCTTCTGATTATTGATTTATAATATTTCATTATGGTCTACAAAGATGCAGGAAATTATGTCACATTTTTAAAAATTTACTAGTGCTTGCTTTGTGGCCCAGGATATGGTCTATTTGGGAGATGTTTCTGTGAGCAGCTGAAAGAATGTGTATTCAGCTGTAGTTGGATGGAATATTCTGTATATGTCTAGTAGGTCCATTTGGTTTATGGTGTTCTTTAGGTCTGAGGCATCTTTGCTGATTGTTTGTCTGAAGGATGGGTCTATTGATGTGAGAAGAGTGTTGAAGTCTCCCAGTATTATTGTATTGGAATCTCTGTAAGACTTAATGTCAAGAAGAGTTTATTTTATAAAAGTGGTTGCACCTGTGTTCAGAACATAAATATTGACTATTTTTATATCCTCTTGTTGGATTGTTCCTTTTATCTGTAGAAAGGGATCTTCTTTGTCTCTTCTGATAAGTTAAGGCTTAAAATTTATTTTGTCTTATAAGAGAGTTGCTACCCCTGCTTGTCTTCAAGTTCCATTGGCATGGACTACCTCGTTCCAGTCCTTCATCTTTAGTTTGTGAGTATTTTTACTTGTAAGGTAAAGTAAGTATTTTTACTTGTTCTTGCAGACATCGTATAGCTGGCTTATGATCTTTAATCTATTTTACCACTTTATATATTTTAATTGGGAAGTTGAGGCCATTGATATTCAGCATAATTATGGAGATAGGATTTTTAGTTCATAATGTTTTGAGTGGTAATTTCTGTTTAAGGTAGTGTTTGTTCTTCTTTGCTTAGTTGTTCATTTGATGGAAATCATCCTTTTGTTCTGTCATTTATTTTTTATTTTTTCTTTGAAATTTATTTCTTTGAGTATTTTCTCTAGTGCTGGTTTGGAAGACATAAATTCTTTCAAGCTTCTGTTTGTCATGGAAGCTTTTTGTTTCTCTGTCAGATTTGAATGATATCTTTCAATACTAGAGTAGTATTGGCTGGAAGTTGTTTTCTTTCAGGGTTTGGAATATGTTGCTCCAGGCCCTCCTGGCTTTCATGACTTCTTTTGAGAAGTCTGGAGTGATTCTTATTGGCCTCTAGGTTAGTCAATTTGATTATTATGTGGTGTGGTGAACCTTTTCTCTGATCTTTTCTAATAGGGGTTCTATATGTTTCCTGTACCTGTGTATCGACCTTGCTTTCTATATTTGGGAAATTTTCTGATATTATTTCTCTGAAGAGATTTTGACTCCTTTTGTTTTGGCTTCTAGACCCTCTTCTATGCCTATTATTCTCAGGTTTGCTCTTTTAAAATTATCACAAATCTCTTGGATGTCCAGCTCATGCTGTTGAATTGATTAATCTAAATTATATACTATTCATTCATTTTTGGAGTGGTCATCTTCTAAGAGTGATATTCTGTTTTCCATGCAGTCTTGTCTACCATTAATGGTTTGTATTGATGTTTTCATTTCACTTATTGCATCCTTCACTTCCTCCAGAGCTTCTTTTAAATTCTTGTTAAGGGTATCAGTTTCTTTATTGATATGATCTTTAATTTCTTTCAGGCTCTTACTGAACTGTTTTCTGAAATACTGAATCATTTCTTCTATTAAACTTCTGAATTCTCCTTCTGGCATTCTCTGCAGCTCAGAGTTGGTGAGTTCTGTTTCTGGGATTATGAGGGTTCATTGTTTCCTTGCTATTCTTCTTTCTCATGTTTTCAGGTTTCTTAAGTTTAAGTTTGTATCTTTGTTGCTTTTGCTGGCTCTCTTTGTCTTCCTCTGTGGTTTCCTGTGTCTAATCTCTCTATTTTTATAATATCCTATTCTGGAGGTAAATATTTACCTCAAGGTATGTCTTAAAAGTTAATAGTCTCAGCCGTATGGGTATTCACAGCTTTCTGTTGAATATTTATTACCCTACAATGCCATCTTTGTGGTCTGTGTCATGTATCACTTCTCTGTTGTTCTGCCTGTAGATCACCAGGACTAGGTTACAGTTACTCCAGAATTCTGTCTGCCTTATGTGATGGTGGCATTGATGGGTCCCAAGTGTTAGAGATCAGGGACCTACCTGTCGCTTACCTAGTAGGGAGTAGTCTCTGAGGTGTGGCCCAGTGCAGTTTGTGTCCTGTGAATTTTTAAACTTCTATGTGTGGGGTGCTTCTGTCGGCTGGGATTGGCCTGTCATTAAAGTCTGGATTTTGATCTTTTGGTTCACCTATCTGGTCCAGCCTCAGCAGTAGGGGTTTAGAAGAGTGAGCTGGTATATACAAGGGCAAATTGTGATGTAATCAGTGGTGAAGCATGAGTGAGGAAGAAGGGGATAGAGTGAGGTATTCAACAATAGGATGAAATAGAAAATAGAATAAGAGTTTAAATAAAGTCAGGAAAAAGATACTAAAAAATAAAGTTACTGAAAATAAAGAAAATTCTAATAACCAGTATAGATTATTTAGATATAGTGATAAGAAATGGACAAAATACAAGGCACAAGCAAACAGGTACACTGGGAGTCAAACAAACAAACAAACAAACAAACCAGAACGCAGATAGTCTCTTGCACATACACATGCAAGAGGAAAGAAGAAGAAAAAGGAAAAAAAGGGAACCTTAATAATTGTTCAACTGAAAATGAGTAAAATTTTCTTGTTGTAGAAGGGCTGAATTACAATGTGGCTTTGGATGGTGTCTTGCTGGGTTTTTCTTCTTGGATTGGAGGTTGCTTAGCAGAGATGTGAATGCTGCTCCAAATCTCTGGTTCAAACCTGCTCCCCTGCCTGATGGGTTTGTTAATGAGGCAGAGTGGGGTGGAAGTGAATGAAGGTGCTGGCCCTGGCCGCTGGCTGCTGGGAAAAGGCTCTTCTAGGCTGGGGGTTGGGATTGTGGCCCAGGCCTCTCACCCAGTGTTCACAAGTGTCTTAGGCTCAATCCCTAGCACCACAAAAAGGGAGAGAGAAAGAATAGGAAGAAGGGAGGGAAGAGGGGAAAAATGAAAAAGGGAAAAGAAAATAAAAAAGTAAACCATACAAGCACACAAACACATAGTAGCAGCAAAAAACAAACAAACAAAAAAGAAACAAAAAATAGAAAAAATGTAAAAACCCAAACAAATAATTAAAAAACTAGGAAAACTTAAATGCATACTAAAGAGAGATGTCAAAATTTTTTTTTTTTTTTTTTTTTTTTGCGGTACTGGGGATTGAACCCAGGGGCGTTCTACCTCCAAGCTATACCCCCGGCCCTATTTTTTATACTTTATTTTGAAACCGGGTCTCACAAAATTGCAGAGGGCCTCACTAAGTAGCTGAGGCTGGCCGCGAACCCGGATCCTCCGGTCTCCACCTCCCAAGTACTGGGATTACAAGCGTGCGCCACCACGCCCGGCTTAAAATTTTTTAGCATCAGCTATAACCACTTTTTTGGTGGGTGATCAGGGTCTGGTTGTCTTATCCTCTAAGTATCATATTTCCAATTTAGTTTATGACATATATATATGATAATTATGTATAAACCACCTAGAGATAAGATACATATTTTATTCATTCTTGAATACCAAAGCCCTGAAATATTTGAATTCTGGTGGAATTGTTTCTTTGGATGAGAGGTTTTAGACACTAGTGTGCACTCTGACAGTGGTGTAAATATACTCCTTAGCTCATTTGGCCACTAGGATAGTCTGTTTTTTGTTTAGAAGCCTGAAAAAGAAATAAATTTCTTGTACACACTGCTCTTATACACTGACAGTTGAATATTCTCTCAGATTTTAAATGGAATTATTTTAGATTTGTCATATGTGCACACTTGCCTGCATACACACTCCCACACACACTGTACAAGAAGGGATGCCAAAGAGATTTACCAATGTGCATGTGTGCATTCTTTATTGTCATTACTTAATGTCAAGATCTTTTTGTCAAAATATCTTCTACTAAAAATGAGATGTGTTAAATAATGCATTTGGTAGTTTGGTACTTGGTCTGTCTTTAACAATCAGGAGCATATTTATTGAATAGAGGCCATAAGGTTACATGAAGACAGTCAATTTACAGCACAGCATTAGCTCAAAGTAACCACAGTTCTTTCAGATAAACAACTTCCTTTTATGACATCTGGAATTAAAATATACTCAAACACAGTCTTTTAAATTGCAACAAAGATTGTGAAAATTGTAGCTTGGGCCAACATAAGGGAAAGTTAAAAACCAAATGCAAAATATTTGCCTGCCCCCAAATTTAAATCAACTTATAAGAAAAGCAGGGAATATTTCTTTAATTAAGATGAAAATGTTACCTAAAATAGGATTGAAATGTGCACTATAAGGGAAGCATTTAGAAAATAAGCAAAGAACAAACTCTACTTTATCCCTTTTTATAATTTTGCCCTCATTTTTGAATTGGTTCCAAAAGATGTACTGTATTTCTGAAATAAATATGATTTTAAAGTTGACCATGTCTCTGATTATTTCATTATACTGGATGCAGAAAACTACATCGATTAAAAAATGTAATTAAATCACAATTTTTTTCATTTTATGTCATCACTTAATTCATTTCATCCTTATTATATTCTCCCATCTTTCAATAGTCACAACTTGTCTATATTAGGCAACTGGTAAACATACATTCATTCCATTTAACTATATAATTGGTATTTCTTTGCCATGTTTTATCTAAAATTTATTGCACAATTTATTATACTTATACTGAATCTGATGAAACCTTACACACTTGAGAGTCGATTTACATTAGATAATTTTCCTTCTTACATGTTACCCTTTACCTATATATCTTTTGTAACCGCTTATGTAATCAAGAATGATTTTATCTCTGTATGCTACTATGCAAATTTCACTCAGTAGTTTGATCAATTTTGCCAATACCTTCTACTCAAAGTTCACTGTGAACAGACCTGTAGTTGACATAATGAGTTATTATTCATTGATGCAAGAGAGAATGGATACCATGGGAATAGTAATACAACTCACTAATGGTGTTGAAAGGACTAATAACAGAATTTGGCCTCCTGTTAGATAATCTGGTAGAACATACAAAATTAGGGGTTTAAAATCCTTATCCCTTGCATTCATTCTTTCACCTCACTGTTCTTACTAGGTCCCCAAGAACTCCGATGACTAGCTGGATGCAATGCCACATGCTTATACTCCCAATATTTGGGAGGTTGAAACAGGAGGACTGCAGGTTTGAAGCCAACACGCCGTCATTTGGCAGGATCCTATTTTGTTCCCTCCCTCTCTTTTTTTTCTTTGGTTCTGGGGATTGAACCCAGGGTGGGGCGTGTCCTCTAAACTATATCCCCAGCCCTGTTTATTTTGAAACTGGGTCTCACTAAGTTATTCAGGGCCTCCCTAAGTTGCTGAGGCTACCTTGAACCTGCAGTCCTCACTTCTCAGGCTCCCAAGTAGGATTACAGGTGAGACCCTATTTCAAAATACAAAACAAAAAAAGTTGGGTCTGTAGCTCAGTGGCAGAATGCCCTTGGAGGTTTAATCCCACACACACAAAAACAAAAAAAAAACCTCTGGTACCTAGAAGTGATGATATGAGGCAGTCTTCTTTTGCTCCCTAACTCATTCATGACCTATAAGAATTTTATTTTTAATTTTTAAAATTGTTCTATTAGTGCATTGCAATTATATATCATAGTGAAGTTTAATGTGATACAAACATACATCCACATCTCTTGGTGTATTTCCTTCCACATCCCACTCCACTCCTCCCTCTTCCCTCCCTGTATTTCTAAAAATGTATCCTATAGAAATAATCATAGTTGTGAACAAAGATTTATCCCCAGGGATCTTCATCTCTGCAAAATTTACTATTTTTAAGACACAGAAATGTATCTAAACACTCAACAAAGAAGATTGTTTTAAAACATTGTGAAACAAACAACAGAATACTTAATTCAGGTACATAAAGATACTTTAGAAGACTAATCACATGGAGTGATGCTCATAATCTAATAAATAGAAATAGCAAGTCATGATACAAATAATTATTTTATGTTTTTGTAGGTATTGATGTGTTTTTCATTTTATTTGCTATGGATTTTATAATTAATGCATATGAATTTTACCAAATGCATTTCAGTTAATTAGATAATCATAAAATCTAATGATGTGACCTAAAATAGTTTCAATAATTACGGTTTGCAGTAATGTATTGCCTAATTAAAACCAAACTTGATTGTCTGGTGAAAATTAACTTGGTCAAATTTATTATTATTTTTAGACTGCTGGTCTTCTTTAGGAATAGTTTGTTTAGAATCACTGTATTCATGATAATAAGTGTTATTAGACCATATTTTTCATGATCCATCTTCATCTTGTCATGTTTTTCTTTCAAACATTTATTAAATTAATACAATAATTCAAGGGGTTTTCCTTCTTTTCCATATTCTGAAAAAATTAAATAATATTGGAGTGATTATCCCTGAATGCTTAGTGAATCTACCAAGGAAGAACATTTTTTGACTACTCATTTAATATTAGAAGCAGAACTAGAAATTTAAAATTAGGATGAGAAAATAATACTTATATCATTATCTCTCTTTATAATCTTAGTAGAGTTCTGAGTTTAAATAAATTATTGAAAGAAGATGTATATGATGGACAATAAGAATGAACACTTTCATCATATTATTTGATTTCACACTTATAAAATCAATTCACAAAAATTGCATAAGGGTTAGAATGAAAAAGTGTCATTATGTCCAAAATACATGACTACATAAAAAACACAAGAAACTCAGTCTTGTTTAAGTACTTTATAGCATTCCTATTTTAAAATAATATTTAATGAAAACATTTATTTTAAAATATATTCACAAAGGCAACAATCTCTAGAAGTATCAAGATATAAACTTAATAGATGACATATAAAACATTTATAAAGACATGTTAAATATTTATTAAAGTATATCAAATAAGACTTGGGTAAATGAAAAATTAAATACTACTCTCTATTAATGTAAAGAGTCAATATGTTAAATTGTTCTCAGTTACACAAAAATATAACTTAATTTCAATCAAAATTCCAATATTCCAACTCTTTGTTTCTCTGTTTTGCAGTGCTGCTGGGGATTAAGCCGAGAGGCTACAGCATGCTACGAAGTGCTCTACCACTGAGATACATCCCCACCTCCCATTGGAGCTCTTTATGGAATCTTAAAAAACTATAGAAGTTGAAAAAGTAAGTATCAAAATACTGATTCAACTTTTTGGCATTTTCATTGGTGAATTTTAATCATACATCTTGATAATAGAGGCATATATGCACACAGCATTCATTGAGCCCTCCTCCAGTTCCCACCCCACTCCCTCTCCCTCCCCACCTTCCCATACTCAGCACAGTGAATTGCTTTGATAAGTTTGTATATCTACATCATGTCCATTGAGGTGTTTCCCTCTTCAAGTCTTCCTCCCCACTCCCATCTCCCTCATTTAAGTCCCCTCCTTCACTCCACTAAGGTTTCTCCTCCTTTGTCTAGAATCCCTCCTGTGTCCCACTTTCTCCCTAGATGCTGCCTATGAGGGAGAACACCTGACCTTTCACTTTTTGTGACTGACTAAACTCACTTAGCATAATATTCTCCAGTTCCATCCATTTCCCTGCAAATGGCATAATTTTGTTCTTTATGGCTGAAATTCCATTGTGTGTATATCCCATAATTTTGCAATCCATTCATCTGTTGATGCCCATCTCAGCTGGTTCCATAGTTTGGCAATTATAAATTGTGCATTCATAAAAATAGATATGCATGCATTACTGTGGTAGTCTGGTTTCAGTTTTGACAAAGGGGCCAAAAACATAAGCTGTTAGAAAGATTGCCTTTTCAACAAATGGTGTTGGCAAAACTGATTCAATTTTTAGTTAATCACATGAAATGTCTTTCCTTATCAGGCACATGAGCTCCATAGATTAAACTTTCCATTTGTTTCTAATGTCTTCTGCAAATCTTACTCCCAGAAATGCCCATGTCTATTTCTGTGATTTCTATTTTGTTTCACTGGTACCCCTATTCTTTTTTTCAAGATAGCTTAGTAAATAAACCACATTTGCTAAATTTGCTTTTGTAAGAATAGACTTTTAAATTGAGCATTTGGCATAGGCCTGTAATCCCAGAATTTGGGAGGCTGAGACAGGAGGATCACAAGGTCAAGGCCAGCCTCAGCAATGTAGGGAGACTGTCAGCAACCTAACAAGAACCTGTTTCCAAACAAAAAATAAGATTGAGGGCTGAGGGTGTGGCTTGGAGGTAGAATGCCCCTGGGTTCAACTCCTAGTACAGAAAAAAAAAGTAAGAAAGACTTTTTCTTTTTTAAGAGTGAGTTGGCTAGTATTGCCACTTTGTATATACTGAAAAATTAATTTCAGTATCAGCTTAATTTAAAAAATGATGGAGTTTTGAACTTGAGAAAGATGAAATCTCTACAATATTGTCTTTAAATCCAGTGAGTCTGCAAATCACTATTTTTTTTTTTTTTTTTTGCGGTACCGGGGATTGAACCCAGGGGCGTTCTACCTCTGCGCTACACCCCGGCCCTATTTTTTATACTTTATTTTGAAACCGGGTCTCATGAAGTTGTGGAGGGCCTCACTAGGTAGAGAGAGAGAGAGAGAGAGAGAGAGCTGAGGCTGGCCACGAACCCAGATCCTCTGGTCTCCGCCTCCCAAAGTACTGGGATTACAAGCATGCGCTGCCATGCCCAGCTTGCAAATCACTCTCATTAAATCTTAAAGTTGATCTGCTGAATTGTTTGATTTTTTTGTATATATAATTACTTTGTCGATAAATAGTCACAAATTTGGGTACATTCCCAAATTTTTTTCTTTTTTTTCCTTATTTACCAGAACATCCTGTACAATGTTGAATGGAAGTGAAAAAGCTCTCAGTGTATAATTTTTAAATATTCATATTGCTGTATGATTTTTGTGGTATTGCGTACTCATTTAAGGCATTTTTTATTCTGTTTCTATAGTAGTAAAAGTTAGTAGCTTTTTTTTTATAATGTCTGTTGGCTTTATCCAAAGTTGTTTTCTACACATGATGTTTTCATTAAATATGCTAATGTAGTAAATTATACTGAGTAATTTTTCTATCCATAATCAATTCATGCATATGTGAGATCAATCCATCTTATTTATAATGTATAACTTTTTTAAAAATGTTTTTGAATGAAGTTTGATAATACTAATTTTTAAAAGACTTTTCCTCTTTATTTATGAGTGAAGTGATTGTAGAATTCCACAATTTCTCAGCATCCCTATATCTATTTTGGTAATTAACATTTTTTTCTAGGAAATGTCAATTTCATCTAAATTTTCAAAGTCATTAACCCGGAAAGATTTATGCTATGACCAGAAGGCAGATTCTACTTTTTAAATTTGAAATTTGTTGACATTTGACAGTGTATGATCAATTTTTTATAAAGAAAATAAATTTATTTCTCACAGTTCTGGAGGCTGGAAAGCCCAATATCAAAGAGCCAGTATCTGGTCATGGCTTCTTGCTGTGCATTACATGGCAGAGGGGATTCCATGACAGGAGGAAGGGAAGGATGTCCATGGGGGCTTCTCTTCCTCCTCTTTTAAAGCCTCTAATCCCACCATGATGGCCTCACTCTCATGACCTCACCTAACCCTAATTACCTCCCAATGGCCCCACCTCCAAATACCATTGGCATATGAGTAAGTTTCCAATATATGAACTTTTGGAGGACACATTGAAACCGTAGCATATGCTATATGATTCCATTTATAGAACACACTGGAAATGACAAAAGTATGGATCTAGAGAACAGATTAATGATTACCAGGGGTTGGGGTCAGAGGAGGGAAGCAGGACATACATAAAAAATAGAGCAAGGAGGTTCTTTTGTGGTGATAAATCAGTTCTGCGTCTTTATTGTGGTGGTGGTTGAATAAATCTCTACTTGTGGTATGATCAATTTGTAATGAATATTCCAGCTATAGTTAAAAAGCATAAATATCATGCTTTTTTAAAAACAATGTGATATTCTATGTAAATGTGATTAAATTTGTTATGAATCTTGTTTTTCCAATATCCTTAATACTTTTTGTCTGATTTTTCAATCAATAACTGAAAGGTGGTTGAAAATATCTCATTATAATTATGGATTTTATATATTTTATATAGTATATTCTTTTTTCTATGTATATTCCTTATGCTTATATATAAAGGTTATTGCAATTGAAAGTTGTTCTTTCTTCATCTTCGTTTCAGATTTTTGTGTGTGTGATTTGTGTGTTTCATCATCTTTGGTATAGTTTTTATACCTTACGGTTTGTTTAACCTTTTATTAATGTACCTGTCCCAGGTTTATTTGGGATAGCATTTTCATTGTATACATATTTACAACTTTGATTTATGTCTCTAAGGAAAAAATGGAGTTAAATTTTAATAGCCAATCATTCAACAGAATTGGTTAGCAAATCCTATTATTTTTACAGTTTGGGGTTTCAGCCACAATGAAATTAGAACACCTGGCCAAGTGTTCTTTAGCTATGAAAATATTGGTTTTGCCAAAATACATTTAAATTGCCCTTTATAATAAAATGTAATGTACTGTTCACTAAAGTTATTTTAAGGCCTATTTTCAAAATCAAATTCATCAATTTTACAATTCTTATTCTTTCTTAGCTATGAAATTCCATTACACTTTTATGTGCCTTGTATGAACTATTGATGTGGACAAATATTTGATTCAATTAACCTAAGAAAGAAAAATGACATTCAAAAAAGAATGTGTGCATAAATACTTTTGGAACCAGGTTTCTTTTTGCACTTTCTAATAAATCACCTGTCTCTTTCAAAATTTATCTTGTTGTAGTTCTGTCTTGTAACTATTTATGCTTTTTACTACCTACAGTGCTAATTCTAGAAATCGCTTGGCCTTTCCTCATTTAATTGTTTTGTAAGCCCATCCAATTCACAGGCAGTTTTGACTTTGTAGCTACCCCCATTTTAATATATTTCATTATAATATGTGCATAAATAAATGTTTCTAAAATACAGTCAGACAAGTAATTATTTTGAGCAAAGTTAACTATGCATTCCTTTTTAAATTTATTAATGCATTACTAAGAACTTGGAAATCTGTATAGCTCTCACAAGATTAGGAAGCTATTATGTTTGGACTGGATATAATATCAATCCAAGGGTCCTCTGTATTTGTACCCTCATAACCTCTAAAATCATTAGCCAGCCTGGGATATTTTGCTAGTGAAGGTTGTCATTTAAATAATTTCTTCTAAATTTTGTACACTCTCATATCATGATGTAGTTCAGAGTGATAGTGACACACGTGCACACAGCACTGGGTGGGCTTCCCCAGCTCCCTCCCTGCTCCCTCTCCTTCCCCATACATGACATCGACATTGGCATTGGTATTCTCACACATGTACATAACAAAACATGAATAAAAGTGTATAAAAATAAAACAAAATAAATGAAAATTTATTTGTGCAAAAAATGAAAAAAAATTATGTGCTCTTATTCTTAAAAGTTGTAGAATAATTTTAATGTTTGACTCTTAAACGTTTTTAATTGAGAAAGTATTCTCCGGACACATTCACTGAAGGTTTATGAAATCTATATGTGGAGCTTATTTTCAATGCAATTTGTACTTGCATTGTGTCCAAACTAAGCATAGCAACTTCTTGATCTTATGAGAACTATGCAGACTTCCAACTTCTTAAAAAAATTGCTGTTATAGTTAGAGAAAAGAATGAAACCCTCCCTAAAGAAAAAAGTTGAGCTCAGTGAAATACCTACAAATAATGTCTGTAATCCAGATGTTTGTTATTCAATGCCAGGCACAAAATATTTGCACTTTAAAGGAGAATTAATGAGAGATACCATCACATTTCCTGATGTTCATCAGAGCTACGCCTCCATCTTTGTGGACACTGTGTGCCCCTCCACTTCACCTTCAGTGAAGTGTGCGTAGCTTTCATGCCTGGGGGTGCTCTGGGCAGATGTTTTCAGTTGTCAGCCTATTCGAGGATTGAAGATGCCAGTGTGTTCTGTTTCCTTTTACAGGAGCTAGGAGACTGCATCCAATATTTGATCAATGAAGGCACCCACAGACCTGGCTTCTGGGAACACTTTAATTCTAAGCTCCCTGTGGGGTCAAGAGGGCTGTCAAGGGACTGGCATCATAGCTTCACTTCTTCCCAGTGCTGCTTCCTACCTCTCCTTTTCATTGATTTTGATTCCCAGGGCACTCCTTAATAGAAATCTCATAAATGCTTTCCAAAGCATCCACCTTTGTGATACTATCTACACTTACATAAGCTGAAGGAAAAAAATGTACATGTGTGTTATTTATTATTCATTAATTAATTTATATATTTATTATTTTTGTGGTGCTGAGAATCAAACCTAAGGCATTACACGTGTGAGGCAAGGGCTCTACTAATGAGTTAGGTTCCCAACTTCTGTAAGTGTCTTTTGTGCAAAATATGGCCAGCTTGAATTGAAGTTCCACAGAAAATTTTCTAAGAAAAATAAAATATACCATCTATATGATATAAATATTGAGAGTTAAGAAAAAGATAGCTCTGTAGAAAGATGCATAAAGGTTATGAACTGAACTTTGACAGGAAAGATAAAGAAGCATTAGAATATGAAGATGTGTCTGGTCCCTCTCATAATGCAAGAAGGGGAACCTAAATGTACACTGCATTTATATTTTATCTGTAGGTTTGAAAATATAGCATTAAATTAATAACCCATTGTATCTATGAGGGTGTGGGGTAATAGGTTATTTGATAACATTGAAGGTTAGAGGGTAAATGGGAGCAACTCTAGGCATTGCAATAGCACATTGCCTATAGAAATGTTATTTATTTATTTTTGCGGTACCAGGGATTGAACCTAGGGGCGTTCTACCTCCAAGCTACACCCCTGGCCTTATTTTTTATCCTTTATTTTGAAACCGGGTCTCACAAAATTGCGGAGGGCCTCACTAAGTACCTGAGGTTGGCCGCAAACCCGGATCCTCTGGTCTCCGCCTCCCAAGTACTGGGATTACAAGCGTGCACCACCACGCCCGGCAGAAATTTTAAATTAACATTATTTTTGACCAAGCAATTCCAGCCCCAGTCCCAGCCCTTTATGTAACAGATATATTTCATGACATATTAAATGGAAAAAAGAAAGATTATGACCACTGAAGATATGTTTGTTGTATGCCACATGTGGGAGGAAGCAAATTTCAAAAATATTACTATAAAAATTATATATATATATATATATAGTTACACACAACTATGAAAACACAAATATAAGTAAGAGTGTAGAGAATTGTCTATGCATTTTGTGTTTAGAATCACATAAAATGTCTCCAGAATATTCTGTGATTTTTACATTTATCCCTCCAAAGACTATTTCTGGATATATGCCTCTAGGGATGGAAACAAAGTGGCTCAATAAGAGAAATATAGGAGGTACACATTTCACTATATAGAATAGCATAAATTCTGAATTTATACTGAGGCTGTATTAACTATGTGAACAATAATATTAAGAGACCAACAAATGAATGGATTATAAAACTATGGGAAATACATACAATGGAATTCTACTCAGCAGTAAGAGCAAAATTTTGTCTTTTGCAAGAAAATGGAAGGAACTGGAGACCATTATATTAAGTAAGATTAGCCAATCACAGAAAGTGAAGGGTCGTATATTTTCTCTAATATGTGCAAGCTAGGGAGTAATTGGGATGCCAGAGGGACTCCAGACAATGGAGGAGAAACCTCAGTGGAGCCAGGGGAAGGGGAAGAGTGAGGTTCATTAATGGAATTATTACCATTGACTAAGTGTACATGTGAGAATATACGTCAATTTCAGTACTCTGTATTGGGAAGGGGGTGAAATGGGGAGTTGGGGGGGCACCAGGGGCTGCATGCGTGTATTTTACTGTCAACAAGATTTTCATTATGATGTGAGACTATAATGCACCAATAAAAGCACATTTTAAAAAAGGACAGTACTTGGGAGGCTGAGACTGGAGGATCCGGGTTCGCAGCCAGCCTCAGCTACTAAGTGAGGTCCTCCGCAACTTAGTGAGACTGTTTCAACATAAAGAATAAAAAATAGGGCTGGGGGTGTAGCTCGGAGGTAAAATGCCCCTGGGTTCAATCCCCAGTACCGCCAAAAAAAAAAAAGAGCCCAAAAGTATTAAGACCCTAAGTTTATGTCCAGTATATTGTACTAATTGTATTTAGGCTACTGGCTGCAGATGGACAAATGGTTTTGTCCTCAACTCAGAAACTCAGGACCGGTGGGGTCCTTGGCTAACATGACGGCAAAGAATTTCAGCATGCGCCAGTCAGAGACATGGACAGAGGTTTATTTGGGGGAAAAGGAAGAAATACACATTCAAGAGAGAATGTGGGCCACCCCAAATGAGGAAGGCATATTGGGGAGTTCAGGGCTCTTTTCTTATAGGGCACTTTAGTGAGGGGTGGGCTAGAGGAGGTATGTGAGGATGACCTCAGTCCAGTAGTCCCCAAGGCAGTTTATGGTGGTCAGGTAGTTTGGTCAGTTTTAGGGAGGATGAGCCCTGTCCGGTACTCCCGAGGTGGTTCCTGGTGGTCTGGTGGTCTGGTCAATATTAGGGTCCTCAGGCTGATTGGGGTCTTCATTATCTGATTGACAGATAAGCTGGAGAGTGTCCTAAATTATAGGTTTCTCAAAATGTCATACCTGTCTTGTTATCAATGCACAGGGCAATTATAGTTTCTTTAGTTAACTCTAGGATCTACAGATTTCCCAGAAATTTGGGAGAGTCGGGCCTGGGAAAGAGAACTGGTTTGGGGAGCAAAGACTGAAGCACTTCAGCTCCAGGTTCTTATATTATAGTTATATTTCACTCTTCCTTCCTGTCTGTCTCCTTTCTACCTACTTATTTCTTCTATCCTACATCAGTTTTGCTTTAAGTCCAGTATAAAGTTTAAAGGGCTCAGATTTTCTAAAATTTATGTTAACTATTCTAGGTATCTGGACAATAATTATAAATTATTTAAAATGGTCTCTAAGAAATTATTTTTCACTTTATTTATATTTTCCATCACTCTTCCTCTCTTTAGCTCAGAAATTAAAATGGGTATTTGTTTTTTAAACATTTATTGAAATTCATTGAAAAATTATATTTTTTCTTTAGACTAAAACATTAGCCTTCATTTTCCATTTTTTTCTTCAACCATTGGTCTCATTTACCTGTGATTAACTAGCAGTATTCTCTCATGGACTATGTTAATAATAACTATGTACTAGAAAAGCTAGTATATCTGCCTCCTTCAAAAAAAACTTTTTTTAGGATATCACTATTATAGCACTTTTTTTCTTCAACAGTTGAAGAAAATTTGAAGACAAAAATGTCATTCTCTTATGTAGGATTAGGCATACTGGAATATATGACACAACTTCAAAAGTCTAAGCTTTTGAGGGGACTTTTGTAGAACAATCACTTTTATGGAAAATATCACTTTGAAGAGAAATATTAGAGAAAAATCCCCTCTCTGAGCAGTTGGAGCAAAAGAATCCCCAGCTAGTGAGTAGCAAAGTTAGAGTTTGGTGAGGACGCAGAGGCTGGATATCTGTTTCTCAGCCAAACACAGGCCATTGAACAAAGTGTGCCAGGGTTGGCCTAAGGATGGAGATAAATGCCAGATCTTAGTATCAATGCTTCATTTCATATCAGCTAAATTATGTCGAAGGAAACTAACACCTTGCCCGCCTTCCACTTAAAAATGAGCAGCATATTGGAGAAAAGGGGGGGGGGAAAGAATTACCTGATCACCACCCAATTCCAATGCCCCAAAATAAATGAAAATTTCAGCTTTTTTTGTACCCTTGTGTAAGAAAAACGATTTTTCCTGATGTTCTATTACTAATTTCTGAAGATCTATGAAAACCATGTGGGAAAACTGCAACTTCTCATCAACTGGTTTCCATCAATAACCTTGCTATTCTTGTTTTTTTTTTTTTTTTTTTTTGTGGTACCGGGGATTGAACGCAGGGGCGTTCTACCTCTGCGCTACACCCCTGGCCCAATTTTTTTATACTTTATTTTGAAACCAGGTCTCACAAAGTTGCAGAGGGCCTCACTAAGTATAGAGAGAGAGAGAGAGAGAGAGAGAGAAAGAGCTGAGGCTGGCCGCGAACCCGGATCCTCCGGTCTCCGCCTCCCAAAGTACTGGGATTACAAGCGTGCGCCACCACTCCTGGCTCTATTCTTGTTTTTTTATTTTCCTTTAAATACTTGAAAAAATATTATACACACGTGTGTGTGTGTGTGTGTTTGTGTGTGTGTGTGTGTGTGTGTGTGTGTGTACTAGGGATTGAATCCAGGGGCATTCTATCGCTGAGCTACACCCTCGGCCCTTTATAAAAATTATTTTTTGTTTAGAAACAAGATCTTGGTAGGTTGCTAAAAAGTCTCAATATGTTGCTGAGGCTGTCCTCAAATCTGCGGTCCTGTCTCAGCCTCCCAGTTACTGGGATTACAGGTGTACACCAACACATCTGGTGAGCTATTTTAAATTAATGAGCGAGTACCCCCCTCGTCTCCCTTGCAAGACTTCTTTGCAATTAGCTTATGTTTTTCTAGCTGCTTTGATGTCTAAGTTTTATTTGACAAATATAATTTAGAGGTTGATTTGGTGGGTGTACTAGATTTATAAAATATGTACAGTTTGATTTGTCACGTGTTATGTTAATATTATAATGTCAACTGTATTCTATTTTGCCAGCAAACCCTGTCATATATCTTCCAAACTGTCCAGAATAACACCCACTTCTTAGTAAACCCACAGCTAGCACCCTGGTTCTTTTGTCAGTATTTCTTGGGGGGATTATTTCAAAAGTCTCCTAAATGATCTCCCAGAGCTGTTTGCTCCTTATCAATCTATTTGCAACACTGCAGCCAGTATGATCTTGTTAAAATGTAAATCAGATCAATGTGGCTCTTTTGCTCAAAATCCTCTCAAAAACTTCTCATTCCATGCCAGGGAAATCTCAAATCACTAAAATGTTCTACATATCTTTATAGATTTTCTATTCACAAAACTTCCTATACCTCAGTGTTTTATCTGACCTTTCTTCAATCATCCCTAGCTAATTGTTCTTGTTGTTTCTTGAACTCAAATCACTGGATATGTTCCTGATTTAAGAATATTCAGACTTTCTGGAATTTTCTCTTCTCAGAGAACTTCCGGGGCCTCCATCAGGTCTTTATTCAAATATCGCTCTCAGTAAAGCCTGCCTATGTCCCTACTCCAGCATGTCCTGCATCCATTCCTACATTTTTTCTGCATAGCATTTATCACTGTCTACAGATTATATATTTTACTAATTTGCTTTATTGCTTATATTCACAACCTTACAATATAATCTCCATGAGGAAATATTTTTGTTTGCTTTGGGTGTTTTGTCTTCTCTTGCAATATATACTGTTTAGGGAATACATTCATTCCAGTGGCTGAGAAGTACTTCCCTTCACTAGAAGAGCACTGGCCAAGCTACTTAAGATGTCTGTATGTCACCTTCATGTTTAACATGAGGGTAAAGATTACATTCATCCCATCGAATAACTATGAAGATTAGAAAATAAGAAAATTCACATAAAAGAACTGGCACTGAGGCAAGTGAGAGGACCTGGGAACAAAAAAAAAATTAAAGCAGTGGTCATCTGTATCTCCTCTTCTGTGAGGTTGGGGGAGGTAAGCAGGGAGGTGAGAGACTGATGGGCACCAGGGAATCAGGGCCCTGACCAGCCCACAGATAATCATTCAAATTAAGGATCAGAATTGTGCAAAGGTCATTGGTTCACCAAAACCCAATTCTTATCAATCATAAAAAAAAAACCCAGAAAATCTCAGGAAGGTTTAAAAGCCTTCGAGGGCTTCTAGGTCACTCTCTTTCCTAGACCCCCCCCCTTGGGGAGGGCGCTGCTTTGTCCTCTGTCTTTCCCTAACTTAAAATAAACTTTCATGTTTCTATACCCTTCCTAGTCATCGAAATCCAAGGGACAAAAACCCTAAGAGACACCTCAGTTTCAGCATTATGCTGAGCACATCATAAGAGCTCAGTGAGTGGCTATGATTTGCTTTATGATTCAGGGAAAACTTGATAGAATTTGGTCTGTTTTTCTTTCTCTCCTTTTTTTTATGGTACTGGAGATTGAACTCAAGGGCATTCTACCTCTGAGCTACATCCCCAGCTCTTTTGTTTTGAAACACAGGCCCACTAGGTTTGCTAAGAATCTCCCTAAATTGCTAAGGCTGGTCTTGAATCTGGGATCCTCCTGTCTCCACCTCCAAAGTAATGGGATTACAGGGGTGCACCACCATGCCTTGCAGAATTTGCTTTCTTAGAAACACAAAAGTAAAAACAAAAACCTGCTCCTTAATTCTTAAAAGTAATGGACAGCTATAAGCTGATTAGCAAGAGAAGACTTACTTTCTTAGGTTATTCGTATTTGCTTGCCATTAGTATTTGATTACCATGACAGTACATTCCAATTCTATAATTTCATCTCCATCTCTGTCTAGCTACTTCACTTTGTCATATTCTTCTTTCTCTGTATACTGTCAAATAAAAAAAAAAATCATCCTTCTCAGGAAAGGATTACCTTTTCATTTGTCTCATCCTGAAAGCTGTGCATTCCAGAGCATGCAGGCAAACGTGATTTCCCAAGGCCTTAATTCTTAGGAACAACTGTAGCCTCCATCTCCTCTTATCAAGTCATTTCACATCTTAATATAACTTTCATTTACATGTTTTCCACTTTAGTTGAACAATAAACCACTTTCCCATTCACATTATTGGAATGCTACTCATCTCTATCCATGCTTTTTTTTTTTTTGGTATTGGGGATTGAACCCATAGGCATTCTACCTTAGAACTACACCCCCAGCCCCCCCTTTATTTTTTACTTTGAAACATTGTCTGGCTCAGTTACCACATGCTGGCTTGGAACCTGAGATCCTCCTGTCTCGGCCTCCCATGTACTGGGATTACAGGTGTGTGCTTGTTGTCATTTTGATTGTGTGCTTTTACTCTTTTTGTTGCATTGTGTGAAATATTTTCTAGGGAACTGGATACAATGGTACCAGAAAATTGGTGACAATATTGTTGCTTCATCAAAAAGCTTTCAGATTGCAAATGTCAAAATGATTAAGGACTATTGCTGCTCTGCAGTCAGGTTTATCTAAATGTCATAGTGGTTCTGAAGGTCACATTAAAAGACATTGTCATAAATGTATTCTATAAAATTTTTATATAAAAATAAGATTTTAACATAAAATTTAAAAACTGGTACCAAAAGCAGAACTATTTTTCAAACAATTATTCTTAATATGTATTACATATATACACACAATACAAGTTACTTTGTGTTTATCCAGAAAAATGAAGATTTCAAAGCCAATATCAAAGATCATTTTGCCTGTTTTTAATATAGTAAAATAATAATTGCTTATATTTGTACTCTAAAAACTGATTATGTTTTAATTTTACCACAAGGAGATATATTATAGATATTTCAGTTTTAAAAGTTCATGCTGGTTGAGAATAATTGTTGAATCCAGCAATAGAGTGGACTTGTTTGTATAGGCTAATATTGACACTCAAATTATTTCTGTGTAAAAAGATACATAATCAAGGAAATAATTCATTGATAAATTATTTCTCTTTAAAAACAAGTGAATGTAGTCTAAATACATATAAAATAACTCCCCAGATTCAAAGCATGGGAGGTAAATAGCATTATGCTTTAGGGAACAGGGTAATGTTTATTTACAAAAACTGTCTAATGTTATTTACAAAAATTGTCCTCATCTCATTGGTTATGTTCATGGGAAATGCAATATCATCTTCCTTACTGAGCATTCACAAGTTTTTATGCAAATAAGTGATGTATGAGGAAGGGGAGGGAGTGGGGAGGGAGCTTCCAGGGAAGCTCACCGAGTGTTGTGTGCATGTATGTCGCTAACACTATGAACCACATTATGATATGATACTACAATACAATGATAAAAGTATACTAAAATTAAGTTGTTATACAAATAAGTACATTGAAATTTTCAAATGATAGCTTGCAAGGTTTTATTGTGGCAGTGAAGTTTCCTAAGGTTTATTACTCAACAGAGGTCTAAGATACAGCTACACAAGTTTTGTTATGCTAGTAACCAGTTTATGACAGAGTTTAACTGTAAACATTTACTCAGCATTTATTTTTCTTTTCTATTTTTTTTTTTTTTTTGCAGTACCAGGGATTGAACCCAGGGTCATTCTACCTCCGGGCTACACCCCAAGTCTTATTTTTATTCTTTATTTTGAAACAGGGTCTCACTAAGTTGTGGAGGGCCTCACCAAGTAGCTGAGGCTGGCCATGAACCCGGATCCTCTGGTCTCAGCCTCCCAAGTAGTGGGATTACAAGTGTGCGCCACCACACCCGGCTTTCTTTTCTATTCTTAAAGGACATTTGTAGTTTAATGCTATCCCACTTATTAATTCTTGTTTTAATTTCCTGTGCTTGTTGAGGAAGTTTCTACCTGTGCCTATATGGCTTCTTCTAATAATTTTACAGTCTCTGGTCTAACTTCCAAGTCTTTGATCCATCTCGAATTGACTCTTGTGCAGGGTAAGAGATAAGGATTCAGCTCCATTTTTCTACAGTTTTCTAGCCAGTTTTCCCAGCACCATTTGTTGAAAAGACTACCCTTTCTCCAACGTATGTATTTGGCACCTTTGTCAAAAATCAATTGGTTATAAGTTTGTGGACTTGTTTCTGTATCTTCTATTCTGTTCCACTGGTCTATGTGTCTGTTTTTGCGCCAATATCATGCTGATTTTATTACTATAGCTCTGTAGTAGAATTTGAAGTCAGGAATTGTGATGCCTCCTGCATGGTTCTTATTGCTGAGAATTGCTTTGGCTATTCTGGGTCTTTTGTTTCTCCATATGAATTAATGACTGATTTTTCTAGATCTGTGAAAAATGATGTTGGTATTTTGATAGGGATTGCATTGACTCTATAGATCATTTTTGGCAGGATGGCCATTTTGATAATATTTATTCTGCCTATCCAAGAGCAGGGGAGATCTTTCCATCTTCTAAGATCTTCTTAGATTTCTTTCTTCAGTGTTCTATAGTTTTCATTGTAGAGGTCTTTTACCTCTTTGGTTAAGTTTATTCCTAGGTATTTGATTGGTTTTGAAGTTATTGTGAATGGAATTGTTTTCTGGATTTCTTTCTCAGTGGATTCATGGTTGGCATATATGAAAGCTACTTACTTTTTTAGGTTGATCTTGTATCCTGCTACTTTGCTGAATTTGTTAATCAGCTCTAGTAGACTTTTGGTTGAGTTCTTTGGGTCTTCTAGGTATAGGATCATATCATCTGAAAATAAAGATAATTTTAGTTCTTCTTTTCCTATTTGAATTCCTTTGATATCCAACTCTTATCTTATTGCTCTGGCAAGAGTTTCATGGACTATGTTGAAAAGGAGTGGTGATAGTGGGCATCCTTGTCTTGTTCCTGATTTTAAGGGGAATTCTGGCAATTTTTCCCCATTCAATATGATGTTGGCTTTGGGTTCATTATATATTGACTTAATGATATTGAAGTATGTTCCTTCTATTCTGATTTTCTGTAGAGTTCTTAACATGAATGGGTGTTGAATTTTGTCAAATGCTTTTTACGCATCTATTGAAATGATCATATGATTTTTGTTTTTAGTTCGGTTTATGTGGTAGATAACATGTATTATTTTGCGTATGTTGAAGCAGCCTTGCTTTCCAGGGATGAAAACAACTTGGTCATGGTGTACGATTCTGCTCATCAAAGGAAACCATCAAGAGCTTAAAGAGAAAGCCTACAGAATGGGAGAAGATCTTTGCAAGCTATCCCTCTGACAGAGGTCTAATATCTAGGATATACAAAGAACTTAAACGACTTTACACTAAAAAAAAAAAATAACCCGATCATGAAGTGGGCAACTGAAATGAATAGACACTTTATGAAAGAAGAGATACAAATGGCCAATAGATAATGAAAAAATGTTCAACATCATTAGCAATCAGGGAGATGCAAATCAAAACTACTCTAAGATTTCATCTGACCCTAATTAGAATGGCAAGCATTAAGAAGTCAAACAACAACAAATGTTGGCGTGTGGGGAAATTGGGACTTTTCTACACTGTTGATGGGATTGCAAACTAGTTCAACCACTATAGAGATCAGTGTGGAGATTCCTCAGAAAACTGGGAATGGATCCACCATATGATCCGGCTATACCACTACTGGGTATCATACCAAAGGGATTGAAACCAGAAAACTACAGTAATATATGCAAACCCATATTCATAGCAGCACAATTCACAGTGGCCAAATTATGGAACCAACCTAGGTGTCCATCAACAGATGAGTGGATTACAAAATTATGGGAAATACACAAAATGGAATTTTACTCAGCAATAAAGAACAAAATAACAGCATTCGCAAGAAAATGGAAAGATCTGGAGAACATTATGTTAAGTGAGATTAGCCAATCACACAAAAAGAAGGGACATATGTTTTCATTAATATGCGCAACCTAGGGAGTAGTGGGGACACAAAAGGGTCTCCAATGACAAAAGAGAACCCTCAGTGGTACAAAGGAAAGGGTACAGGGGAAGGGGAAGGGCAAGAAAGAAGTGAATCTATGGAATTACTGTCATAAACAATGTGTATATATGAGATTATACCAACATCATTCTCAGTGCTACATGTGGGAGGGGGGCGGAGGGGAGGGACATCAAGAGCTGTGTGCATGTATGTTAACACCAAACTGATACTCATTGTGATGTGAAACTACAATGCACCAATAAAAACATATTAAAAAAAAGGACATTTGTTTCTTTTTGTTTTTCACCATTATGGACAATGCTATTGTGAATACTCTTTTACATGTATCCCCATGTAAATGTGCCAGAATTTTTCTAGTATAAATATACAGAAGTGAAAATGTGATTATAGATATTTTAAATTTAATACATAAGACCATGTTTCCTGTGAGTTTTTCTGTATTTAAAAAAAAATGCAACAGATATTCATCACTTCATTTTGCCAACAAATTCAATCAAAATTCTCAGCCCATTTAACACAAAATGTAAGATTTATTAGTTCACATATTTCTGGTTAATTTAGATTATTCCTAACCCAAGAGTTGGACATCAAAAGTCATTTTAATTAGACTTTATAAGGAAAATAGAGCTTAGCAACTATATTAGTATTTTAAGTTAGAAGAAGCCATGACTATATTGCATGTGAAAGGAATGAAGTTTGTTTTTGTTTTTTGTTTTTTGTTTTTTTTTTGCGGTACCGGGGATTGAACCCAGGGCGTTCTACCTCCGCGCTATGCCCCTGGCCCTATTTTTTTTTATTCTTTATTTTGAAACCGGGTCTCACGAAGTTGCGGAGGGCCTCACTAAGGAGAGAGAGTGAGAGAGAGAGAGAGGGAGAGACAGGGAGAGAGAGAGCGAGAACTGAGGCTGGCCGCTAACCCGGATCCCAAAGTACTGGGATTACAAGCGTGCGCCACCACGCCCGGCTGGAATGAAGTTTAAGAAACAGTTTAATGCACTTATATCTAAAACTTTCTGGATTATAGTTGTAATGGTAAGTGCACACCCATTATTAGTTGAGGAACATGTTCCTGTGTGCCACAATGACTGAAGACAACCTGACATTTCATTCTCAAGCATACCCTCACTGTCAGGGCACTTCTACTTGGGACATAACTATGGCAAAGCAAAAGGTTCTACAGTTTGGCAAATAAAGTTTAATCTGTTTTCTTATTGACAAACAATGAAGCCACAGCAAGAAGCAAACTCTTTGAGCAGCCCAGATTGTCTACATGGAGATCTGGTGCTGCCTACATGCACTGAATTTTCTCCATTATAATTAGTTCCCTTCTCAAGGCCTAACTGAAATTGCCCATGACCTGAGTAGTTCACTTATAGATAGATACCAAAGGAGTCCTCATTAAGTGTGGAAAAAATTATGAGTATTTTAGCTATTTCCCATGGTTTCTTAATTTATTTTGAAATCACTTATATATGTGAGTCCATGCATCTAAAATAGTAAATAGAGCATCTTTTTCATAACAAGGATAGTATAATTTCCATGTGTTTAACTTTATGAGAATGTACATAAATATATCTATACTAAAATATATTAATTAATTTACTATTATAAAACTATATTTCAATTATTTTATGCATTGAATCTGCATGAATTCTAAAAGTAATTAAAGATAGCACTTGACTTAGTAATCTGACACTTTATTTTTTCCAAAAACTAATGCAAGATGGAGTTTGTTGACTTATTTCTTCTTATTATTCCACTTCTCAGTATTTTATTTTAATTGTATTGGTGCATTGTAGTGAAGTTCAAAGTGATACAGACATACCACACACAACACTTGGTGTGCTTCCCTCCAGATCCCATCCACTCCTCCCACTTCCCTCCCCAACGTGTTAGCGAAATTGATAGTGATACCTTCATTTACTGCAATAGCATTATTTGAACTGTTTCCATTCTCAATCCTCCTTTTTCCCTCTCACCTGCCTCCCCTAATCCCCTTCCACTATTCTACTGGACTCTCTCCTCACTTATCTAATGTCCCTTATGCTTCCTATTTTTTCTCTAGCTTACACATATGAAAGAAAACATACTACCCTTGACTTTCTGAGTCTGGCTGATCTCACTTAACATGATATTCTCTAGTTATATCCATTTTCCTGCAAATAACATAGTTTTTTTCTTCCTTATGATGGAGTAAAATTCCATTGTGTTTATATACCACATTTTCTTTTTCCTTTCATCTGTTGATAGACACCAAGGTTGGTTCCATAATTTGGCTATTATGAATCTTGCTGTTATAAATATGGGTATACATGTATCACTATAGTATTCTACTTTTAACTCTTTTTCAAAAGATACTGAGGAGTGATATAGCTGGGTCATATGTTGGTTACATTTCTAGTCCCTTGAGTAACCTCTGCATTTATCTCCATAGTGGTTGTACTAATTTATTATCCCACCAACAGTGCATAAGAGTTTCTATTTCCCCACATCCTCATCAACATTTATTTTTGTTTGTGTTCTTGGTGACTGCCATTCTGACTAGGGGTAGATGGAATCTCAGTGTAGTTTTGATTTGCATGTCCCTAAGTGCTAATTATGTTGAACATTTTTTCATACATTTATTGGCCATTTGTATTTCTTCTTTTGAGAAGTGTCTAATCAGTTCAATTGCCCATTTTTTATTGAGATGTTTGTTTTTTTAGTGCTAAGTTTCTGAGTTCTTTATATATTGTACATATTAGTCCTCTATCAGAGGAGTAACCAGAAGAGATTTTCTCCCATTCTGTTGGCTTTCTCTTCAGATTCTTGTTTCTTGAGTCTGTCTTCACACATCATATAATTTAATAAATATATCCCACTTAATATATACTCAATTTAACAAATATCTTCCACTTAATGTTTACTTGACAGTTGAATATCAACTCTGTAAGTCAGTAAGAAAAAATATTACTATTCCACATAGAAAGAGGAAGAGTGACTGGCATTAAACATGAGTTCTGTATTTAATCAAGAATATTATTAGATGAGAGAATTCAGTGACATATACAAATTTAGATATTTTAAGGAAAGTTGTAAATAATTTGAAATATGAACCTCTAAATGGAACAAAATATAATTTAATCCTATACACTTTGTATACAGGGAAAGGAACCAATGAAGTCAAATATATACATGATTATAAAAATATGAATTACAAAATAATTGTGTCATTCTGTATCCATAGTTCCCTTTAATATAATATAGCTTGCTCTATGAAACCAAGAAATCATTGTAGTGGTGATAAGAGGAAGGAGATAAAATTTTAAAAAAATAAACAATCATTTTAAAGGAATATTTTATTAAGAAAGGAATATTTATATCCATCAAACTGCACAAGTACACTTTATAGCAATGGGATACTGATAGAGGAAATGTTACATCTGACTGTTTTTATTTTTCTTTCTCATTCAGTCAGCCTCTGAAACTTAAAGCTTGACAAAGCATCCTCTCCATGGGTCCCCGCAAAGTATGTGAATACTGCCATTCATTGATCAATGCAATATGTTTCTAAAGTTATATTTTAAATGTTAAATAGAGAACAAAACAAAACATGATTTGAGAATGAGCTAGTTTCCAGAACCAGTGCTGGTTCTGAGAACTCCAGCCAACAATGTGATCTGACAACATTTATAGAAAAATGGAAGTCAGGCATAGAAAAGAACTACTATTACTACTACTACTACTACTACTACTAAACTGCTGCTTAGGCCATCAGCCAGCCAGTTGGTTACAGCTTGCATAGTTAGTGGGATACAAGGTCTCCTGCAACCACCCAAGACTCAGATTGTGATTAAATTCTATATTGGTTTGGTCTGTCGGGTCCAGTGCAGGCAACCAGTCCATATCCATGGCCTCCCATTTATTTTATTTTAACTTAAGAAAAAGTCTAAGAAATACTTGCCCAGGAATGATGCACCACTTAATACAGGTGACTCAAAGCTTTTTCCATCTGAAGCATCCAAGTCTCTCTTCATCACAGGACCCGGGAAAGGAAGACAGGCATTATGAAATTCTACATCATGCGCTTTCATGCATGTTAAGTTTCTATGTGGGATAGTAGTATTTTTCTGCCAACAAATATTGAGAACAACTGTCAGATTGATCTACTAAAACTTAAATTCATCCTCAATGTGGTTTTAAGACCAAAGGGTGGGGGAAGCTAAGAGAAAGTGGGATTAATAATATATATATATATATATATATATATATATATATATATAATTGCTCAAATATATATATTTGAGCATTGAGGTCATGGATGTTATTTTCAAGTTTTGTTTTGTTTTTCTTCGAGAAAGAAGTGTAAAATAAAACTTGGTCAGATATTTGCTCAAAGACTGTGAAAAAAGATTTCAGAGAGAATAATCGAATAATGTCCCACTAAATATGTTTCTTTAAGAGGAAGGCTATCATTGAAAACAAGTGCCTGCTTTTGTTTTTAATTTGCATAAAATATATTTTAATTTGGGGCAGGAAATGGTCTTTTAAAATTAGATTCTCTTTTTATAAATGCAGAGAAGTAAGAAAGATTAGTGAGGTAAGCAGAATAATGGCCCTGAAGAAGTCCACATCCTGATCTCTGGAAACTGTGAATAAATTATCTTACTTTGCAAAAGGGACTGGCAGATGTGATTAGGTTAATGACCTTGAGATGGGGAAACTATCTGGTTTATCTGCCCTTGATGCAATCAGAATGTTTCCCAGAAGTGTAAGAGGAAGGTAGAAGAAAGTCAGAGCAAAGCCAGTGTGGTGGCACATGCCTGTAATCCTAGTACTTGGGAGGCTGAGTCAGGAGGATCACAGGTTCAAGGCCAGCCTCAATAACTTAGTAAGACTTTCGGAAACCTAGTGAGACTCTATTTTTAAAGCAAATACAAGTTAAAAATGGCTGCGGGTATAGCTTGGAGGTAAAATGCCCCTGGGTTCAATCTCCAGTACACACACACACACACACACACACACACACACACAAACACACACACAGAAGATGTGACTATGGAAGAATAGCACAGAAGGCCCTCTCCTACTGTCCTAGCTTTGATGTAGGGCATGGGAAACAAGCCAAAGAATGCTGTTGACCTCCAGAAACTGAAAAGGGCAAGCCAAAGGATTGTCTTTGTAGAACCTTCAGGAAGAAACTTAGCCTGGTAACAAAGTGATTTTAGCCCAGTGAGACCCATGTTGGAATTCTAGCTAGCAAACTGTAAAATAGTGAATTTGTGTTATTTAGGCTGCCAAATACCTGTTAACTTATTACAACGGTGATAAACAACTAATACAGAAAAGCTGACCTTTCTGCTCAAAGTGCAATATTAAATATAAATGTTTGTCCCTGATGCTTCCTGAAACTAATAAAACAATG
>PVJS01007768.1:12344-55137 GCA_004027185.1 Glis glis | reverse complement strand
TGAGATCCAGATGTCCAGGCCCGTGGACCTTTTTGTCCCCTCTCTGCTAGCCGCAGGGTCCCTTCAGGACTGTCCCTGGTGCAGGCAGGGAGGCTAGCTCTACTGCCTGCGCTCTACAGCCCACACGCGACCCACTTTTCTCTCTGCTTTAGTTCAAGCGGGGATCTCTGGAGCCCAGTTCCCAAGTCACCTTGTGTCTGTCTGTTTGGAAGTGTACCCCCTGCAGCTGGATGCAGGCCAGTGGCACACTGGCGCACCCCCCCCCCCTTTACAGCAGGGCTTCCCCCGGGCTTTCCTAGTTGTATGCCTGATCCTGGCTACTTCTGCCAGTGGGGTCCCTCTTGGCCTATCCCCAACGTAGATGTGGATGAGTGCTCTGCAGCCCGCACACGGCCCGGTTTTCTCTCCGCTTTCGCTCAGGCGGGGAGCTCTGGCTTCACTATCCCGAGTCCCTTTGAGTCTATTTCAGTGGCGGGGAGCTCTGGCTTCAGCGCCGGCAGCCCACACTTCCCGTTTGGGATGCAAACTTTCCAGGGCGCTGGGGCTTTCTGCTTCCGCCAGCGGGGTCCCACCGGATCTGTCCCCGGCGCAGATGCGGATGCGTGCTCTGTGGCCCTCCCACGGCCGTTTTTCTCTCCGCTTTGGCTCAGGCGGGGGGCTCTGGCTTCCCTATCCCGAGTCCCTCTGAGTCTATTTCAGTGGGTGCCCTTTGCGACAGGGTACTGAGTGGGAGGGGGAAGGCCCCGCCTTTCTGCCGCTGGTGCTATTTCCCTCTGCCTGGGTGTCGGTGGCGCGGGCAGCCCTCACTTCCCGTTTGGGATGCAAACTTTCCAGGGCGCTGGGGCTTTCTGCTTCCGCCTGCGGAGTCCCACTGGATCTGTCCCCGGCGCAGATGCGGATGCGTGCCCTGCGGCCCTCCCACAGCCGTTTTTCTCTCCGCTTTGGCTCAGGCGGGGGGCTCTGGCTTCCCTATCCCGAGTCCCTTTGAGTCTATTTCAGTGGGTGCACTTTGCGGCAGGGTACTGAGCGGGAGGGGGAAGGCCCCGCCTTTCTGCCGCTGGTGCTGTTTCCCTTTGCCTGGTTGTCGGTCGGCGTGGGCAGCCCTCACTTCCTGTTTGGGATGGAAACTTTCCAGGGCGCTGGGGCTTTCTGGTTCCACCCACAGGGGTCCCACCGGGGCTGTCCCCGGCGCAGATGTGGGTGTGTGCTCTGCAGCCCGTACACGGCCCAGTTTTCTCTCCGCTTTCGCTCAGGCGGGGAACTCTGGCTTCCCTATCCCGAGTCCCTCTGGGTCTATTTCAGTGGGTGCACCTTGCAGCAGGGTGCTGAGCGGGAGGGGGAAGGCCGCTCCTCTCTGCCGCTGCGTGCCCCTTTTTCCCTCAGCCTGTGTGCCAGGCGGCACTGCCGACCCTTTCTTTCCGTTTGGGGGCGAAACCTTCCTGGATTATCTGGGTTGCAAGTGGGAAGCACTGAAGTTTTCAGCTTCCTGCTTCTGCTTGCTGCTGAGTCCCTCTGGGGTGTCCCTATGCGGAGGTGGGACGCCGCGCTCCCCAGGGAGTGCTGCGTTGGTCTGGAGCTTTCAGACCTGCTCTATTCCTCAGCTTTTCCTGTGTGGCTACAGCCACAGATTGCTTGCGTCCCCACCCTCTCTCTTTTTTTTTTTTCAGGGGGGGGCTCTTTTCAGTTATTCTGTGCGGCTTAGCACTCACCTTTCCCGCCGCGTGCACGGGGGACCCGTGGGTTACGATGTAGGTGGATGGCAGTCTTCCTCTCCATCCTTTCGTCCTGGGGCTGTCCGATCTTGTGGATGGTGATTCCAATGTCTGTGAAAAAGGCCTCAGGTTGCTGGTTGTGCGATTTTTCCTGATCTTCTGAGGTTTCCCGCTGGTCTAGCGACCCGATCCGGGACGGGGCTATTGTTCCCCCGCCTCTGGTTGGTCGCCTCCCTTTTTCTGTCTGGGTATTAATCAGTGGGCTTCTATGTATTCTTAAATGTTACTATCTTTAGTTGCTATCCCCCATGGAAGTCGTGTGGGATTTGTATGGCTGTTCCGTTTGAAGCACCCGAGAGAATTTAGAGACAGGCTCCTCTCGGTGTCCTTACTCTGCCGCCATCTTGAGTCATCTCCCATTTTGAGTTTTAATATCTGTTTGAGGTAGTGTTTGTTCTTTGCCTAGTTGTTTGTTTGATGGAAATCGCTGTTTCTCTGGTTCTGGTGATTGTTTATTATTTCTTCTTTGTAATTAATCTCGTTGAGCATTTTCTCTAGTGCTGGTTTGGAAGACATAAAGACTTTCAGCTTCTGTTTATCATGGAAGGTTTTTATTTCTCAATAATCCAAAAAACTTTTTTTTGCCGGGCATGGTGGCGCATGCTTGTAATCCCAGTACTTTGGGAGGCAGAGACCGGAGGATCCAGGTTCGCGGCCAGCCTCAGCTCTCTCTCTCTCTCCCTGTCTCTCTCTCTCTCTCTCTCTCTCTACTTAGTGAGGCCCTCTGCAACTTCGTGAGACCTGGTTTCAAAATAGAGTATAAAAAATAGGGCCGGGGGTGTGGCACGGAGGTAGAACGCCCCTGGGTTCAATCCCCGGTACCACACACACAAAAAAATACCAGGGATTGAACCCAGGGGCGTACCCCTGGCCCTATTTTTTTATCCTTTACTTTGAAACCGGGTTTCGCGAAGTTGCAGAGGGCCTAACTATGTACGTAGCTGAGGCTAGCCACGAACCTGAATCCTCCAGTCTCTGCGTCCCAAGTACTGGGATTACAAGCATGCACACCACGCCTGGCTCTCCATCAAATTTGATAGATATCTTTGCTGGGTAGACAAATCTTGGCTGGAGGTTGTTTTCTTTCAGAGTTTGGACTATGTCGCTCCAGGCCTTCCTGGCTTTCATGACTTGGTTTGGAAGGTCGGGAGTGATTCTTCTTGGTTTGCCTCTGAATGTTACTTGCTCTTTTACTCTTGCTGTCTTTAAGATTCTTTCCTTGGCCTCTACATTAGTCAGTTTATTATGTGGTGTGGTGAACCTCTTCTCTGATCCTGTCTATTGGGGATTCTATATGTTTCCTGTACCTGTGTATCGACCTCTTTTACTATGTTTGGAAAATTTTCTAATATTACTTGTCTGAATAGATTATTGATTCCTTTAGTTTCAGCTTCTAATCCCTCTTCTCTGCCTATTATTCTTATGTTTGCTCTTTTAAGACTGTCTGAGATCTCTTCAATGTCCAATTCATGCTGTCAGATTGTTTTTTCTAATTTATATACTATGTGTTCATTTTTGGAGAGGTCGTCTTCTAAGAGTGAGATTCTGTTTTCCATATGGTCTAGTCTATTGTTGATGGTCTTTATTGATGCCTTCATTTCAATTATTGCATACTTCACTTCCTTCAGTGCTTCTTTTTGATTCCTGCTTATTTGATCCTTCATTCTTTCAGGCTATCTCTTAATTCTTTTCGGAAATCCTGTATCATTTCCTCTATTGAAGTTCTGATTTGTCCTTCTGGCAATCTTTGCACTTCTGAGCTGGCGGGTTCTGTTGTTGTGGGATTGTGGGGGCTCATTGTTTCTTTGCTATTCTTTCTTTTCATGATTTCAGGTTTCTTATGTTTATACCTTTGTTGCTTTTGGTAGTTCTCTCTCTCTCACTCTGCAGGTATCCTATGTCTAATCCCTCTCCCTTTGTGGTTTCTTATCCTGGAGGTAGATAGTTGCTACTAGGTGAGCCTTAAAGGTGACTAGCCTTTCCTGAATGGTTATTCTCACTTGCTCAGTATAATGTCCATTTGCAGGCCCAATTCTTGGTCTCCTTCAGTGATTGGGACCGTTGCCTGGTGCCTCTTACTATCTGTGCAAGCGACCAGTGCCGCTATTGCCCTTCCACTGCAAGCGTGGGTCTCCGTGGTCTCTACTTGGGCTGTCCCTATGTCTCTCTCTCTCTCTCTACACCTATGGCAGGTGTCACCATCAGGGGGCCCCGGGCTTGTGTCTCTCTTTGCCTACAGAAGCAGTGGGTGTCGCCTTGCCCTGATTCAGTGCAAACACAGAACTCCACGTTTTCCACAGAGAGGGCTTGTTTGGTCCAATTTTCCCCAGGTACCACAGCTGTATGTCCTGTGGTGATCCCCGGGGACTCTACAAGGGTGCTGCGACCTGTGGGCTGCAAGTCTGTCCCACTAAAATGTTGCCAGGGACTGTCTGCTTATCCACATGTCTACCATGTCCCACAGCAGACCCCACTCCCACCTCCGCCGGGACAATCCGCACTGTCCCAGACCCCGCGAGTCCCTGTGGCCATGCTGGGTGGTCTCCCCCTGGGGCGGCTCGTTGACTTACAGTCTCATTGAATGCGGCTCTTAATCTCGGCGGGGGGAGGGGGGCTCAGTCGCTACTGCAGGCTCTGGTCAGGCCTCCGGGCCCTGGGGACTCTGCCGAGTATGGATCGAACTGCTGCTCGCATCTGTTGTTGCTGCTCTCCAGTGCTGGTTTTAGAGGAGGTCCCTGGCTTCCTTGTTGGTTGCCTGCAGAAGCCACAATGACAGTTGCTGTCGGTGCGGTCTGACCAAAATGGTGCCACTGCCACTTCTGCCGATGTAGCAGTTCGGGTCTGAGTCGCGCGTGGAGCGAGTTGCTGCTCGCCTTCACTGCTGCTATTCTGCAGCTGCTGGATTCACAGCAGGTCACTGGTGTCTCCGCTGGACTTGTGCAGGAACCACAATGCTGGTAGCTGCCAGCAAAGTCTTGCCAAGATGGCGCCACTGCAGCTGCTGTCGCCGCCGCTGTTTGTTCTCTTGAGTGTGGAGGAGCCGCTGCTTGCTTTCGTCTCTGCTGATCTGCAGTTGAACTCACAACAGGTCTCTGGCTTCTCTGCTGGCGGCGTGCGGAAGCCGCAATGCCAGTAGTGGCCGGCGCGGTCTGGCCAAGATGGCGCCGCCGCCGTCCCTTAGATAAGGCTCTTGGAGCTTTTTACTTCCCTCTGCCTTGTCTTCTGGCTTTGATTCCGTCACGTTTCAAACCCTTTGTCATTTACTTCAAGTTTTTGTTGCTTTTCTTCTCCTGTGGAGAAGTTGCTTTCATGGCAATTGAGATCCAAGTCTCAGAGAAATCGTAGCATGGTATCTACCTTGGTCGCCATCTTGGATCCTCCTGGGATTCAGTTTAAATGTCTCCAAATCCTTTGACAAAGTTGAACCCAGACTCTTTAAAGGAGAATCTTCATGAACACAGAGGTACTGGCTCTTTTAAGCCAGCTCTCAGAGACTGACCTCCTTCCATGCCTAACATCAGAGGATATAGGTTTAATTGATTAAGAAGAACGGCTGGGCATCTCCTCCCACTGGCGGGGTAACTCGCTTGTAGACCTTCTTACTGTGTCCTCACATGGCAGAGAGAGACTGAGAGTGTATTTTGGTATTTCTTTCTCTTCTTCTACAGACTGATCAGTCCTATTGGATTAAGGTTCCAGCCTCATGACCTCATTTAACCATAATTACCTCCTTAAAGGCCCTATTTCCAAGTATAGTCACACAGGGTTAGGGTTCAATGTATGAATTTGGGGCACAGGGACACAGTTCAGTCCATAACAGCATGTCTATGCTAGACATTTATTAAATTAATATCACTTATTTTTATAAGCATCCTTATTTTTGATGGTCATATCTTTTTTTGTGTGTGTGGTACCAGGGATTGAAACCAGGGGCATTCTACCTCCGAGCTATACCCCTAGCCCTATTTTATATTTTATTTTGAAACAGGGTCTCACTAAGTTGTGGAGGGCCTCACTAAGTTGCTGAGGCTGGCCGCAAACCTGCGATCTTCCTGTCTCAGCCTCCCAAGTACTGGGATTACAAGCATGTGCTACCATGCCCAGTTGTCATACCTCTTAATATACCCTAGAGCTGATCTTTTAGGCATTGTTGTGTCTATATGAATTTGATTTCTTCTTTCTTTTGTGGATTCCTTCTGAAGAACTGATAGTCATGGTTTTCTAAGTATTCCTCTCTATTTTGTAATTTTTGATATAAACAACATACTTGTCAGAATAGCTAAAATGAAAAGACAGGACATACTGAGTAGTGGCAAGGATACCATGCTCATCCACAGTTGGTAGGCATGTAAATGGGTGTAACCATTGGCACATTCTTTGGCAGCATGACTAATTTAAACACATGTCTAACCTGTGACCCCCAAAAGGGTACTCCTAGGTATTTATCCAACTGAAACACATCCTCATATTCATCAAAAGACAGACAAAAAATTCTAAAGCAGCACTATTCATAATAGCCCCAAACTAGTAATTACATAAATGTCCATTAAAAATAGATGAATAAGCCGATGTGGTGGCACACACCTGTAATCCCAGTATTTGGGAAGCTGAGACAGGAGGATCCCAGGTGCTGGGTTTAATCCCCAGCACCACATAGAGAGAAAGAAATAAGGAAAGAAAGAAAGGAGAGAGGGAGGGAGAAAGAGAAGAGAAGAGAGGAGAGAGAGAGAATTGGTGGCTGGAGAAGAGGAATGCTAAAAGAAGGAGCTGAGAAAAAGAGGAAAGAAGATGTTGCTCCTTCTTTCCCCAACAACCAGAGGTGATGAGATAAAGCAGAATCAAACCATCATTTACCATCACTGAATCAGAGAAAGGACATCTCTTCACTCAGACAAAAAGTAGATAGGATGTTACCACAGGATAAAGGATTCTTCTTTCAATCGAATAACTTTATGAAAAATCCACTTCAGCTTCATCAAAGAAAAATCCACTTTGTGTGTATGTGGTACTGGGAATTGAACCCAAGGGCATTTCACCTCTGAGAGACACTCCCAACCCTTTTTATTTTTTGTTTTGAAACAGGGTCTTGCTACATTGCTGAGAGTCTTGCTATGTTGCTGAGGTTGGTCTTGAACTTGTGATTCTCCCATCTCAGCTCCCAAGTACTGGGATTACAGGTATGCACCACCTCACCAGGCTAAAAATCTACTTCTTTATACTTACTTTTTGTATTCCTCTATGAACTGGTAAAGATATTGCTGCCTGGTGTTTGAGAGGGACCACTGCTCTAGCCTGGGGGTTGGTTAACATTTTAGGTAAAGGGTGAGGAAGCCAATCTCTTAGGTAATGGGGTCCAGACCCTCTGTCACAGCTACTCACATCTACCATGGTAGCACAAGGAGGTTGTAGATCACACCACATATCAGTGGATGGCAGTGGCTATACTCCAAGGGAAACTTATTTGTGGACATTAAAGTTCTATGATTTATGGGGGGTCATAAACTTTTTATTCCCCTAACCATTTGAAAAGGCAAAAATCATTCTTAATTTGCAAAAAGTAAGCTGTATAACAAAGGGTGATGGGCTGTATTTGCCCCTTAGGCTAAGGTTGGACTCCAGGACTTTATTCTGACATCTCTACCTTTACTCAAGGTATTTCCACTGCACAGCTCCCACCACCTCCCACATCTCCTCTGGGCTCCTTTGCCCTCTCCCTTCTCACAGTTTCATCTCCTTGCATCTTCTTGATTGCATTTTGCCTGAACATTCTAGGTATATCTCCTTTACCTGTTGACTGAAGGTGGTTTTGTCCTTTGTTAGTGTTTGGATTTAGAACATCACCCTCACCCTCATGGAAACAATGTAGAAATGTTGGAAGTGGGCTTGGTTGCTAAGGAGGGTCCCTGAGCATGGCCTTGGGGATTATATGATTCCTCTTCCCCCTTCTCTCTGCTTTCAGCCTCTGTGATGTGAGGACCAGAGACCTTGTGCTCTCCCTGTCTCTGCTTCCTGCTGTCATGCTCTGAGCTCCACAGACCCTGCCTGACATAGACTACACTCTGTAATCTCCAAAAACTGTGATCATATAAATATTCCTTCCTCTGAATTGCATGGTCAGTTGTTTTGGATTACAGAAGTGAGAATGTTTACGGAGACAGCTAGGGGGGTCACCTTGGGCAAATTATTCAACATTTTCAAGTCAAAGATTTCTCACCTGCAAGATTATGACAATACCTACTTCTTGGTATTGTATGTATATGAGATAGTACCTGTACATAAGGCATTGCCACATGTACTTTAAGTGCTTGCTAACCTAAATTATTTAGTGTTATTTAAGTTAAGGACTTATGTTACTTAAGGATTTTGTATGTAATAGTTTTGTTTCTTCATGTAAAGCTTCCTGGACCCTCATGTTTCCCCTGTGTCTCACACTGTGGGAGAGGCAGAGTCAGCCCACGCGGCTCCTCTCTGGTATTGAGTACTTCCAGTTGGGCATGGTGGCACATGCACACCTATAATCTCAGTACTTGGAAGGCTGAGACAGGACGATTGCAGGTTGGAGGCTGGCCTCAGCGGCTCTCCAGTACCAAAACAAACAAACAACAAAACAAAACAAAACAAAAAACAACAAACCCCAAAACAAAAACAAAAAAACAAAAAATTCTGAGTCCTTCCACTTTAGCCCCAGCCTTGTTTATTCCCCCAGCACACTCGGAGGCTAACTAGACTTTTTCTCCCTCCCAGGCACTTCAGTGATCACCAGTGGCTACCTTGACACACACCTATGGGATTTTACTCATCATATCCAACTGGCTTATTAACCCACAAGCACATGGCGCACTCTTCATGGAAGGAATTTCGGTTCCATCTGGTTACATTTCCTGTGATGTCTTCCTGCTTGCCTACCTCTTAAACCAACTCAGTTTGCAGAAATTGGGTTGCTAGTATGTTTTGACAAAAGGAGTTTACAAGCCTTGGGCCCTTTGAGGGGGGATGCAGAGTGTCTTAGATTTAGTCCTCTGGCCAGCGTAAGTAGAAAGAAAGAGATGGCAAGCAGAGGTGAAGGTGTTTCAAAAGATGTTTGGTGAGATATTGGGATAAACAGCTATTTGGATATTAAAGAGGGACATCAGGGTTGGGTGAGAGGTGTTCTTCCCTCTCCTATATAGTTTTCCATAGTTTCCAGTGCCTGAGAACTTAGAGGGCAGCAAATATGCTACTTTGTCTGAGTGGAGGCAACTGACAACCAGCTGGCAAGATGTCCTCCTGCTCCTCTGCAGGTGAAGAAGGCCTGGGTGACCGACCTCACCCAGGAGTTTGTCCACCAGAGTGCATGAGCATCACTTGCTCTATCCCCTAGTGAGAACTCTGGACTATGTCCTTTAGAAAATAGAAATGATGGTAATACCTACCATGTAGGCTTGTTGAAAAGACTAAGAAATACGTGTAAAGCATGTGTTCGGTGATAATAAATTATCAGAAAGAGACATGGGTCAGTAACACATGAGGTCTTTCTGGCAATGTGACCTCATTTGAATCTACAAAGAGTGGTCTGGCATTTAGACATATGAGTCACATATGTTTCCCTGTGCTTTTGGTGACCACGAAATTAAGTGATTCTTTTTTGGTCCCTTAAAAACCACACCCCTTTAATAGAAAACTATACAACACACCGTGCAATAGGTGAAAGGAACCACTTATTTATTATCACTACATGTCAGAAACCATCTGGATCATTTTCTTGAAGCAGATGTTTGCTAAATTAACTTTGAAAACAGAGAATCCATGTAGAGTATTTCTGTTAGCACAATGAATGCAACTAGGACAGATGCAGATAAATTTTTCAAAACAATATTAAGCCATATTACAGTCAGGTAAAAACTCATGGTGACTGCACACATTTTCCCCATTTCCTCAGAGCACTCAGCAAATGTCAATAAACTATCTCGCAACTTAAATTAGTCTAGAAATGATCTGAAATGCAAAGGAGATTTAAAAACTTGACCATGAAGACCTAAAAAACAATTTATGAGCCGGGTGTGGTGGCGCAAGCTTGTAATCCTAGTACTTGGGAGGCGGAGACCAGAGGATCCGGGTTCGCAGCCAGCCTCAGCTACTTAGTGAGGCCCTCCACAACTTTGTGAGACCCGGTTTCAAAATAAAGTATAAAAAATAGGGCCGGGGGTGTAGCTCGGAAGTAAAACGCCCCTGGAATCAATCCCCGGTACTGCAAAAAAAAAAAAAAAATTATGTCATTCGTGGTAATGGTAATTATTAAGATATACCTTCTGTTGATTGTTTTTTTTTTTTGTGGTACCAGGGATTGAACCCAGGGGCATTCTACCTCCAGGCTACTCCCCCAGACCTATTTTTTATTCTTTATTTTGAAACAGGGTCTCACTAAGTTGTGGAGGGCCTCACTAAGTAGCTGAGGCTGGCCACGAACCCGGATCCTCCGGTTTCAGCCTCCCAAGTACTGGGATTACAAGCATGCACCACCACGCCTGGCTCTGTTGATTGTTAAGGAGTGTCTGATTTCTCTATCATTCATGAACATGCTGTGCTAGGACTCAGGAATAAAAAGATTTCTGGGAATTAGCTTCTGCTCCCCCAGATCTTATTGGCAAACAGGTAAACCAATACATGCAGTGTTGCCAGGGGCTAAGATTCAGGTGTGCCTAGGATCCTAGGGAAGCCCAGGAGACAACTATAAAACCAGACCAAGCCAAGCATGGTGGCACACACCTGTAATCCCTGTACTTGAGAGGCTGAGACAGGAGGATCGCAGTTTCAAGCCTAGCCTTAGCAACTTAGGAAGACCTCAGCTTAGCAAGACCCTGTTTCAAAATAAAAAATAAAAATGGGTTCTAGCTCAGAGGTAGCGCACTCCTAGGTTCAATCCCCAACAAAACAAATGAAAACAAAATAAACAAAAACATCCCCCCCCCAAAAAAAAACCCACAGCAGACCAAGGGCTAGCTTGTCTTTCTTTTTGTAATTAACAAACTGGACAGTGAGATAAGTATGACTGCAAAATCTAATAATTTTTTAAAAATTCAATTTCTAGCCGGGAATGGTGGCACATGCTTGTAATCCCAGTATTTGGGAGGCTGAGACACGAGGATCGCAGGTTTGCGTACAGCCTCAACTACTTAGTGAGGCCCTCCACAACTTAGTGAGACCCTGTTTCAAAATAAGGAATTAAAAAATAGGGCTGGGGGTGTAGCTTGGAGGTAGAGCACCTGGGTTCAATCCCCAGTACCACACACACACACAAAAAAAGGTGAAATTCAATTTCTAATGTGTTCAAATGGCCTGGTTAGCTTGAGATTTAGTGTGACTTAAAATCCAATATTTGCCTTCTGTAGAGTCATAGGATTCTAGAACATGAAAGGATATTTAATATGTTTTTCATCCATTTCTAATGTTAAAAACCCATTTTTTTTTGAGGTACCGGGGATTGAATGCAGGGGCGTTCTACCTCCGCGCTACGCCCCTGGCCCTATTTTTTATACTTTATTTTGAAACCGGGTCTCACGAAGTTGCGGAGGGCCTCATTAAGGAGGGAGAGAGAGAGAGAGAGAGAGAGAGAGAGAGAGAGGGAGAGAGAGAGAGACAGGGAGAGAGAGAGAGCAAGAGAGCTGAGGCTGGCTGTGAACCCGGATCCTCCGGTCTCTGCCTCCCAAAGTACTGGGATTACAAGCGTGCGCCACCACGCCCGGCTTTTAAAAACCCATTTAAAAGACCAAAGTAATACATGTTTATATTACTTTTTAATTATGTTTATAGGACATTTAGATAAGCAAAAGGAGAAAAAAACCCCTAGCTTTAACCTACTTCTAAACTGTCATGAATATTTTGTAGATAAATTCTCAAAAACACCCATGATTATTTCCTTGAGGTAAATTAGAAATAACTTCAAGATAAGATAGTCAATTAATTAAAAAGCCACCTAAAGGTCTGCAACTAATGTTAACAAATATATAAAGATTGTTTTTACATTTGGAAGCCTAAGTTCTGGAGTACTCTTGGGGCTTCTGCCACTGTCCACCATGAGGAGCTCTGTGACCTTGGCGGGTTATGAACCCTTCTGAACTTTGGCTTTATTGGTCAATGAGGACTCTCTTTCAGCTTTGGTTCATCATAAAAAAGAACAAAATTATGTCATTTGAGGGAAATGGATGGAACTGGAAAATATTATGCTAAGTGAGATTAGTCAGTCAAAAAAGTGAAAGGTTGGATGTTTTCCCTCATATGTGGAAGCCAGGGAGAAATTGGGATACAGGACAGACTCTAAACAAAGGAGAAACCCTAGTGGAGTGATGGAGGGGACCTAAGGAAGGGAGGTTGGGGGGGACTCAATGAAGGAAACACTTCAATGGACATGATCTACATACACAAATTTATCAATGCCAATCACAATGTTTTGCATGGGGAGGGTGAGGGAGTGGAGTGGGAGCCAGGGGAAGACTCACAAGTGCTATGTGTACTATGCCTGTATCACTCTGAACTTCATCAAGATGTATGATTACAATGCATCAATAAAAATAAATAATCTGTGTAAATACTGTAATAAAGTTCAGCTAATATTACTATTTTTGTTATTAATACACTCCTCCTAGCAAAAAAGTAAAGTGCCCATTTTCCTCTGTCTTTACCAACCATTGGGACAAAAAATATTTGTAGCTTAATGGAAGAAAATGGTGCTTGCTTCGATATGCAATTCTTTTTTTTTTTTTTTTTTGCTACTGGGGATTAGACCTAGGGGCATTCTACCTCTGAGCCACACCCCCAGCCCTTTTTATTTTTTATTTTGAAACAGGGTTTTACTAAGTTTCTGAGGGCCTTGTTAAATTTCTGAAGCTGTCCTTGAACTTGTGACCCTCCTGTCTCAGCCTCCCAAGTACTGGGATTATAGGTATGCACCACTGGGCCTGGCTAGTAAGCAATTCTTTCTTTTTAAATTTTTTAAAAATTTTATTTTATTATTATTATTTTTATTTTTTTGCAGTACTGGGGATTGAGCCCAGGGGCATTCTACCTCCGAGCTACACCCCCAGCCCTATTTTTTATTCTTTATTTGGAAACAGGGTCTCGCTAAATTGCGGAGGGCCTCACTAAGTATCTGAGGCTGGCCGTGAACCCGGATCCTCCAGTCTCAGCCTCCCAAGTACTGGGATTACAAGTGTACGCCACGACGCCTGGCTTTTGTATTTTATTAGTGCATTGCAATCATACATCTTGAAGGATTTCAGGGTGGTTGACGTATACATGCACTCACAGGTCAATTAGCCCTCCCCAATTTCTACCCCCTGCCTCCCCCCTCCCTCCTTCCCATTTTCAGCATAATAGTTGACTTTGATATCTTTGTGTAAGTCCATCCTGTGCACCAGTTGGTTTCCCTCCCGCCTCCGCCAGTTAGTTCGCTTTCTTCGCTTATCTGAGGTTTTCTTTCTTTGTCTGGAGTCCCTCCTGTGTGGGGTCGTGGCTCATCATCCTGTGACCTCAGTACTGGGGTACTCCATGGCAGGGCCGGGGGCTCCCCCACCCTGCGTCCCTAGCGCCAGGGGGAGGGGTTCTCTGGGAGCGGGGCCGAGGGCTTGCCCGCCTTGTGTCCCCAGTGCGGGGAGGGTCTCTGGGAGTGGGGCCGGGGGCTGACCCACCCGTGTTCTCAGTGCTGGGCCACTGGGGAGGGGGCCATGTCTCATCTACCTATGTACTCAGTTCTGAGGTGTTCCAGGATGGTGCTGGGCTGCTTATGGGGGGCCATGGCTCACTGGCTTGTGTTCTCAGAGTTGGGCTGCTCCTGTGTCTGGCCACCTCTTCTTTGTCTCTCCTCATCACACTCGTTGTGGGAGCAGAGGCTCACGGCTCACCCCTTGAAACCATCATCGTTGTAGGTGCGGGTCTGGATTGATGGGGCTTCATCCTGTTCTGGAGTTGGTCAGTTTCAATGGCGGTCTACAGTCACTGGTTTCACAAGGATCTGTTGTCTCTTTGCTGTTGGTCTCCAGGAGTCGTGGTGTAGTCATGGCCCCGCATAGATGGCTCCTTCGCCTCTGCTCTCCACTTACCAGGTGAAATGCGTGGAGATCTGTATAGCCCCCACTCTGTCTGCTGCCTCGCACTCCGCCACTCTTTGGCTCTCTTTGTTTTGTTGAGTTTTGGTGGCCCTACTTTTCTTGTTAAGAAGCAGTCTTCCTGCCGGCCGAGTTCCGAGTTTCAGAGTGCCGGCGACATGCTGCACTTTATCTCACTCACCCATGTTCTCGTTGGCCGGTTCCGGGGGGTCATGCCACGTCCGTCTATGTCCTCAGTGCTGTGGTGTTCTGCGCTGGTGCTAGGCTACTCCAGGGGGGCCGTGTTTCACCCTCTTGTTTTCTCAGTGTTGGGGTGCTCCTGTGCCTGGCCGCCTCATCTTTGTCTCTCCGGGTCGTTTTCTTTGCAGGGGTTGAGGCTCGCGTCCACCCTTTGCAGTCGTTGCCATAGGTGTGGATCTGGTTCGACTTAGGCTTCATCAAGGTCCGATGTCGACTGCTTTCAATAGTGGACTGTAATCACTGGTTTCACACGAATCAGCTGTTTCTTTGCTGGAGGATTCCGGAGGCCGCGGTGCTGGTGTGGCTCAGCCAAGATGGCGCCTTTGTCTCCGCTCTGCGCTTACCAGGTGGAATGCTTTGAGCTCCCTACCCTCTGCTCTTTCCACTGACTCGCATTCCGCTGCACTTTGGTTCTCATTGTTTTGTTGAGTTTTGGTTGCCCTACTTTTCTTTTCGAGATGCAGTCTTCCCGCTGGTTGAGCTCCGACTCTCGGAGTGCCAGCGACATGCTGCCTCTCACTATCCCGCCATCTTGGTTCTCCTCAGCAATTCTTAATAACTCCTCCCCCCCACCTTTTAAAAAAGCTGAAGGACCCAGGGTCATGTAGCAAGTAACTAGCAGAATTAAAACTAGCACCTTGATTTTCAGACTATTGCTTTTTCTAGTCATTGCTCAACACTGAGAGGCAGTAGAGCCTCCTGTTCACCTGTGGCCTCTGAAGTTAGCCTGAGTTCAAATTCAGCCCTACCACACCTAGCTCTGAGATCTTGGATCCTTCACCTCTGAAAAGGGAGTGGTAATAACTTCTCTATGCCCTAGTTTATGAAATGGAGATACCAAAATTAAAGACTGTTTTAAGGATTAAACAAATTAATTTACGCTGTTTAGAACTGGCTAGGAAATGTGAAGGCTAATGAGGTGACGGCCACCCAGGGGCATTCTACCTCTGAGCTACACCCCCAGCCCTATTTTTTATTCCTTATTTTGAAACAGGGTCTCACTAAGTTGTGGAGGGCCTCACACGTTGCCGAGGCTGGCTGCGAACCTGGAATCCTCCTGTCTCAGCCTCCCAAGTACTGGGATTACAAGCGTGCACCACCACGCCCAGCTCCATGGAAGGGTTTTGCTCTTAAAACATTGCTCTGAGCCAGGTGTGGTGGCGCATGCCTGTTATCCTAGTACTTGGGAGGCTGAGACAGGAGGATCGCAGGTTCGAGGACAATCTCAGCAAGTAGTGAGACTCTCATCAACCTAGCGAGACCCTGTTTCAAAATAAAAATAAAATAGGGCTGGGAGTGTGTAGGTCGGAGGTAGAATGCTCCTGAGTTAAATCCCCAGTGCCACACACACAAAACCAAACCAAACCAAACCAAACCAAACCAAAACAAAACAAAACAAAAACAACAACAACAACAAAAAATATTGCTCTGGATTCTGGGTGGAGGACAATTAGAAGGGAGAGATGACAGGAATAAGGTAACAATCAGGAGCATTCCAGGCCAGAGATGACTGGGGTCGGGAAGACAGTAGGAGCCAGGGTACAGAGGCAGGTGGCCAGACTCAAGATCCTGTCTGGAGGCAGAGCGGCAGGGCTTGGTGACTCCGTGCTTGGGTGAAGGGTGGTGGGGAGGGAGGGGAGTGTACCCACAAATCATTTCTGGTTGAATTCTTCATTTCCTTCATCCATTTAAATGGGGGAGGACAGCTGTCATGAGTCACTCTTTCTTTTGTGATTTTTACTGTGCAGTCTCTTGCTCCACAGCTGCCTAAGCCTCGTGCGTCCCCCATGAAGTCCATGCTGCGTTCTCTCTTGGGGGTCTCTTGGGAGTTCTCTCTTGTCAATCCAACTGGATTGATAGCTGTGTGAGCGAAAGGACCATGCTGCTTCCATCTCCTTTCATACTTAGCACTCAGCATGGTGCTGTGCCCGAAGCAGATACTGAAATTCATTTTTGAAAGACATTTCTTGTGGACACTTTGTAAGAAAATGTATTTTTTCTTCAGTTAGGACAAGAAAGACTCTATTTTCTTCTAATTGTGTCTTTCAATTTTTAGCCCATTGGTAAATTAGAGTGCGTTTTGCATATTGGTGACACCTTTGCATTAACTTTTCATTTGCTTTTTGATTTTAGTCTGTGATAGAATTGAGTTGTGGAACTGGGCATGGAGGCACATGCCTGTAATCCCAGTACTTGGAAGGGTGAGCCAGGAGGGCTGCAGTTTTGAGGCTAGCCTCAGCAATTTAGTGAGTCTCTTAGCAACTCAGTGAGACCCTGTTTCAAGAAAAAAAAAATATGCCTGGGGATGTAGCTTGGAGGTAGAACACCCCTGGGTTCAATCTTCAGTACAAAAAAAAAAAAAGTAATTGAGTTGGGGACCATCAAACAGCTCAGGTTCATCCAGCTTTGGATTTCATATCTGGGCAGTAAGAGCTACTGACGAGCACATGGAAGCATTTTGCACATGTGTTTTTCTCTTTTGCTTCTGCGGTGAGACATTTCCTTGCTGTGCTCTGGGTTTTTCCCATTCCAGTTGCAAAATTTCCACATGGGATTTGGCCACTTGGTGAACTGCTGATTCTCTGCTCATTCAGGGTTCGTGTCGACTGTGAGATCTTTGATAACTTCCTGTTTCTCTGAGCCTGGCTTTACCACCCTGCTCACAGGCTTTCTCGTCTTTGTTCTTTCCCAATATTTTGTGGTTGTAACACATGAGCTTTTCCTTTCAACAGTTCTCTGTCCTCGGGGAAGCACTCCATCTTGTGTCACCTGGTTTTCGATTTTAACTGCCGCTCCCCAGCTGTGACTATGTCAGCGTGAATCACAACGCCCCAGAGCATGGGCTTCTTTTCTCTAGTTTTGCCTGTTTCTCATCTTCCTCTGCCCTAACATTGTTTCAGATAGAGTTTTTAAATTCAGCAACCTTTTTTTCTCACTATTCTGCTTCTTGGATGACAATTCCAGTCTGTCTCTTTAAAATAAAGCCAATTTTGTCAATTTCTTTCTTTCTCCCTTTTCTATCTGGCAATGTTGAGATTGCCACTGCTCTTGGCAGCTGCTATTCAATATGTCATTACTCAGCCTTGGAAGTAATTTTAGAATGTTGTGTGCCCTGACTGTGGAACACTGTGTCCTGATGGATGACCCAAGGAAGAGTCTGTGACATTTGTACAGTGCCTTATAGTGTACAGGGGACCTTTAACTATGTGGTCTTGCTTCGTGCTCACAAAAAGCCTGTAAGGATGGCGGGGTGTTATGGTTCCTGTTTTATTTATTTTTATTTTTATTTTTTGTGGTACCGGGGATTGAATCCAGGGGCGTACCCCCGGCCCTATTTTTAATCCTTTACTTTGAGACTGGGTCACACAAAGTTGCGGAGGGCCTCACTACGTAGCTGAGGCTAGCCGCGAACCCGGATCCTCCGGTCTCTGCCTCCCAAGTACTGGGATTACAAGCGTGTGCCACCACGCCCGGCTATGATTCCTGTTTTAAATAAGGTCAAAGAACTTGAAGATCACAGAGTTAGGTATTTTCTGTGTTATCCAGTTAGCAGGTGATAGAGCCAGGGTCTGAACTTACAAACCTGTGCTCTTTATACTATAGAATTCTACATGTTTGGTATTATTTCACTTTCAGGCTAGGATGAACACTGCAGGTTGAAGGCACAGTCAGATCCAGGAACTCAAACAGTCTTTCTTTCCTCTTGGTTCTACCTTCTTCAGAGTTGATGTTCTCTTTATCCAGGCTCTTTCTTCCCTTGGGGTCAGTGTGGCTTCCAGCATCGCTAGGTTGGTATCCTCCAATTCAGAGGAAAGGCATCATGACTTTTCTGGCAGAAGTACAGAGCTTGCTTCTCTTTGTCTCTAATGGGGTTATATGTTTATCTCTGGACCAATCACTGTGATCAGAGGCTTGTGATGCTCCGATTTGGTGGGCCTGAGTCACATGACTTCTCCTGAAGTCAGAGATGTAATCAACCCGATAAATCATTTGGCAGAAGAGTGGAAAAGTGGTTCTCAGAAGAAAATTGAGTATTGTTACCAGAATAAGAGGGATGCCTGCTGGGCAAAGGCAAGAGATGTCCTCTGTGCTGGAGAATCAACTTTTATAAGTTGCATTTTTTTTAAGGGTCTTGCAAAATTGCTGAGGCTGGCTATGAACCTGTGACCTTCCTGTCTCAGCCTCTCAAGTACTAGGATTCCAACTGTGTGCCACCATGCCTGGCTCCTATAAACTGAATTTATTTATTTATTTATTTTACTGGGGATTGAACCCAGGAACATTCTACCTCTGAGCTGCACCCCCAGCTCTATTTTAGTTTTATTTTGAAACAGGGTCTTGTTAGGTTGATGAGAGTCTTACTAGTTGCTGAGGCTGTCCTTGAACCTGTAATCCTCCTGTCTCAGCCTCCCAAGTACTGGGATTGCAGGCAAGTGCCACCATGCCCAGCTTATAAATTGCATTTAGATTGCATTAATGGATAGCCTGGCACAGTGGTGCACATCTGTAATCCTAGTACTTGGGAGGCTGAGACAGGAGAATTGCAAGTTCAAGGCCAGGCTTAGCAATTTAGTGAGACCTGTTTCAAAATAAAAAATAAAATGGGCTGGGAGCATAGCTCAGAGGTCGAATTCCCCTGGGTTGAGTCCCCAGTATAAATAAATACATACATACATAAATAATAAAATAAAAAATAAAATAAAATGAATTGCACTGATGGGCTCCCTTTCCCTCTAGCTTCCAATTGCCTTTGGCTGATGGAGTGCTCAGGCAGATTAGGGTCAAGGAGAAGAGCGAGGGAGGGGTACCCACTTCACCTGCCCCTTTCCCGGAAGGCACCCCTGCAACCCGAAGCTCATTGCTCCTGTCAGGCAACCCTCTTTCCTTGCTCACCCTGTCTGCTTTTATTGCCCCTTCAATACCCCCTAGGTAGTAAACCCCTGGGGGTATTGCTCAATCTCTTTTACACTTTTGCCAATGGGTCCTTTTTAAAATTGTCCTCAAGTTACCAAATTTGAGTGTATTTATCTCTTTCCTGTCAAGACTTGACTGGTACACCTTCTATAGGCAGGGAAATAAAAAAAACACATTTGTGTTACATGAAAAATGATTGGAGCCGGGCGTGGTGGCACACGCTTGTAATCCCACTACTTGGAAGGGTGAGACCCTCCCAAGTTCGTGGTTCGCAGATTCGTGGCCAGCCTCAGCTACTTAGTGAGGCCCTCTGCAACTTAGTGAGACCCTGTTTCAAAATAAAGAATTAAAAAGTAAGGTTGGGAGCCGGGCGTGGTGGCGCACACTTGTAATCCCAGTACTTTGGGAAGCGGAGACCGGAGGATCCGGGTTCACTGCCAGCCTCATCTCTCTCTCTCTCTCTCTCCCTCCGTCTCTTTCTCTCTCTCTCTACTTAGTGAGGCCCTCCGCAACTTTGTGAGACCCGGTTTCAAAATAAAGTATAAAATATAGGGCCGGGGGTGTAGTGCAGAGGTAGAATGCCCCTGGGTTCAATCCCTGGTACCGCAAAAAAAAAAAAAGTAGGGTTGGGGGTGTAGCTTGGAGGTAGAATGTCCCTTGGTTTAATTCCCAGTACTGCAAAAAGAAAATAAATGATTGGAGCCTCTTTCCATCTGGGGTGTTAGTTTGGGAGTTGAAATGGCTTAGGTGGGACCCGATAGCTATGTTGGAGATTGACATGCATGAGGAAGGGCCGCAGGGAAGAGTGAGCAACATGGCTTTGTGTCGCTTCATTCAAACCAGAGTTGCTACGTTTTATTTTTTAATTTTTTTATTGGTGCATTGTAATCACACATCATGATGAAGTTCAGAGCGATAGAGACACATGCACACAGCACTTGGTGAGCTTCTCCCGGCTCCCATCCTACTCCCTTCCCTTTCCTGTGCACATATTATTGAGGTTGGCATTGATAGTTTTGTATATGCACATCATGTTGGTTGAAGTGTTTCCTTCATCAGAGCTCCCTCCCGCCACCTGTGCCCTCCTTTAGACCCCCTCCTTCACTCCACTAGGGTTTCTCTTCCTTTGTCTGGAGTCCCTTTTGCATCCTGATTTCTCCCTAGCTTCCACATATGAGGGAAAATATATGACCCTTCATTTTTTATGACTGACTGATCTCAGTATAATATTCTCTAGTTTCATCCATTTCCCTGCAAATGACATTTTTGTTCTTCTTTATGGCTGAGTAGAATTCCATTGTGTGTACTAGTTTAATTATGAAGTCAGCTGCCCCAAAGGCAATGCATTCACCATCTCTGCAGGTATTCACCCAGACATCTCTAGTGGCATCCACTTGTCAGGGTTTTTTTTTTGGGGGGGGATTCCTTCATGGGTAAGTGATGGGCTGAACTTGAGGGTCCCTTCCTAAAATTCTATTCATGTAGGAATATTTTTCATTTCCTCTGTGTTCTGGGACCATTGCTTTCTCACAGTCTGGAAGACGTTTTGGTGTTGAAACCAGAGGCTGTGTGTACATCTACTGAGGCCTGGAGTCTCTGTGTTGTTTGTATTGGTTTCCTGGGTCATTCCAGTTCCTAGGTTCCCCAGGCACCATCCAGTGAGAAGGTCACAGATTAGAAGTGGTGAGCTGTGCATTGGTATCTTATCAGTTACATATTAGAGCCATTAAAAATTTACCTGTACCTTTGCCAACACAGCCTGGCAAATGTCCCTAGGCAGAAGCCATGAAGAAGTAATCTAATGGTGCTCAATACTAAAGGTACTAAACTGTCATAAAGAAATAAGTACTAGTCCAAGAGAAGTAAAATTACACTAGCAATAAGAACTCACTGAACATTAACCATTAGAACTAATTTTAAACCTGTGGAACAACATTGCTATTCTCTTTATTATATATGTTTCTGCATTTAAAAATTGAACTAAGGCTGGGCGTGGTGGTGCACACTTGTAATCCCAGCCTTGGGAGGCTGAGACAGGAGGATCACAGGTTCGTTGCCAGCCTCAGCACCTTAGTGAGGCCCTGTTTCAAAATAAAATAGGGCTGGGGGTGTAGCTCAGAGGTAGAAAGCCCCTGGGTTCAATCCCCAGTACAAAAAAAAAAAAAAATGAACTAAAAAGTTTCCAGGGTTTTATAGTTTCAGTCAAGAATTTCCCTAATCTTAATTTGTTTAGAAGGAATCAAATCACTTAGGGACAAATTCTCCTACACTGCAGATTTTTTTTTTTTGACCTACTGTATCAGCTGGGTCTGGTTACCAATGACAGACACTAATTTGGCCAACCCAATTTCAAAAGAAATGTATAGGACTGAAGAAGTTGAAGAAGGAGTGAGAAAGATGAAGAAAAGACCCTGTCTCCTGTCTGTACATTCCTCTCCTCGCCTGGCCTCCTCTGGGCAGACTTCCCCGGAGGCACTGAGTTCTGAGGCATGCTAGCAAGCAGGAGCTCCCATGAAAGTGACTTCAAATCAGACATCTGGGGTAATGGTTTTAGGAAAATGGGAATATTTAGTCCAGAAATGTGATAGTGTCTTTACAGGTTTGGAAGATTAAGCCTATGGGAAGAGAGTGTGTGTGGGATCTTTTGCTGGACCACCCACCGGAAGGAGATAGAACCAGTAGGAGATGGCAGTCTCAGGGTACCCCAAAATGACACAGACAGCTTGGGGAAGGGATGAGATTCCTGTTGCCAGGTGTATTCAAGCAGAGAGTTTCTGGGATATTGGAAAGGGAATAAAGTCTGATAAGACCCTAAGTCAGGTCCTTCCAACTCATGAATCCTTTTTGAGCTTACAGAAATTCAGAAAGGAAAGGCCAGGGCATGAGATGTTCCTGAAGATCAGTTGCCCAAAAGTATTAACAGTGGTCCACTCCTGACTGGGAACAGGTCCTTTTTCATGGTAGGAAAGTATAACAACAGTTCACATTGACTGAGCTCTTAGAATGTGCTAGAACTCATGTGTGTATCAAATGTCTTCATTTTTCCCCTCACAGTGGTGTTAAGAGTCAGGTGCTCATTGCTATGTTCATTTTATAGATGAATAAACTGAGGTCCAGGGAGGTTAATACAGTGCCCAAGACCACACACATAATAAGCGATGCCACAATCTGAACATGAATATTCAAATCCCAGAGCCCACACTCTTCCAGTTTTATGTGAAATTAATTAATTAGGGGAGAGAGGCCTTTGGCATGACATTTTGCTACGTAAGTTGCTCCTAATGACTAACACATTGACCTAACTCCAGATGTAATAAGAAAACTGCATTTCAGAAGCTAAAAGTTTGAAAATTTAATGAAGACAAGTGGCCCCTTTTAGTAAAATTATATAATGATGTATGAAGTCCTGGCATTCAGTCTCATGGCAGGAAGCGGTTCTGGCTGAAACCAACATTCACCTGCATTCTAACCTGGGACTGGGGCATCTGCAGGGCATCTACCTCAGACCTGCTTTCTTTTTTTGTGGTACTGAAGACTGAACCCAGGGACATTCTACCTCTGAACTACACCCTCAGCCTTTTTTAATTTTGTTTGGAAACAGGGCCTTGCTAGGTTGCTGAGAGTCTCGCTAACTTGCTGAGGCTGTCCTTGAACCTGTGAGTCCCCTGTCTTAGCCTCCCAAGTACTGGGATTATAGACATGTGCCACCATGCCTGGCTAGACCCTGCTTTTTAAGAAGGTTCTGCAAGGAAGTGCCCATGGTAGGAACTGGTGTAGGGAGGAGGGATAAGAGGAAATGCACCTGCAAGTTCAAGTTCAAATGCACCTGCAACTTCAATAGAAGTCCCAAGACATATATGCAGTTGGGTAAAAAAAAAAAAGTTATTTTGACATCTGACTTAGGAGAGAATGGTCTTTGTTTAGGAAAATGGCCTGATGGGTGGAAGGTGAGGGCGGGAAGGAATGATCTGGAAGAGAGTATTTGTGTTAGGAAGTCAGGCCCTTTGGGTTGGCTCTCAAAGGATGTGGTGACTCTAGGTGACATTCTGGTTGCACCCAGAGTCTGTTAAATCACCCCAGGACAAAGGCAGAATGTGGCCCTTGCTTTGCTGACTTTTTAGACACGCTAGGCTGCATAGTAGGGCTTTTCCTTTTATGTTTGCTCTAGAGATGTTAATTTTAACTTGATTTCTCTTGGCTGTGAGTGCTGAAAAGCTGAGGAGGGGGTGGCAGACACTGATTTGCTGCTGGCCTGGAAGCATTTGAGCTATGTGATGCAAGAGAAACAAAACAATGCAAACAAACAAACAAACAAACAAACAAACAAACAAACAAACAAAAAACCCACAGAGAACAAGGTTGCAGCTTCTGTCTCAGAAAGCACAGTCCCCATCAGCCCCAGGCTGCTGGCCCAGCCCTGTCCGGAGAAGGGCGTTGAACCACTCGCATCTCTTGGGTCAAGACTCCATACTGAGAATCCTGATTCCTCAATACTTCTTTGTTAGTACCGAGGACTTAAATATTTTTGCCAGGCTTGGTGGCACATGCTTGTAATCCCAGTATTTGGGAAACTGAGACAGGAGGATTGCAGGTTTGAGGCCAAGACTCAGCAACTTAGCAAAACCCTCAACAACTTAGCAAGATCCTGTTTCAAAATTAAGAATCAAAAGCCGGGCGTGGTGGTATATACCTGTAATCCCAGTACTCAGGAGGCTGAGACAGAAGGATCACAGGTTCAAAGCCAGCCTCAGTAACTTAGCAAGGCTTTCAGCAATTTAGAGAGACCCTGTTTCCAAATTAAAAAAAAATAGGGCTGGAGGTGTAGCTACTGGTTCAACCCCCAATAGCTGCTCCCCAAATCTCTACTATTTCTTTCCTTTTTCTTTCTTTATTTCTTCTTTTTTTTTTTTTTGTGGTACTGGGGTACTTTTTTTGTACAAACCTGGGGCTTTACTGTTCAAAACCATGCTATTATTGATAGTTCCTGCCTCATCTTTTCTTTATTGAGGTGAAATTCACATAACATAAATTTAGGCTTTTTAAGTGTACAGTTCATGGCGTTTAGTGTATTCACAGTGTTGTGCAACCAGCGCCTCTATCACATTCCAGGACACTTTCGTCGTCCAAGGTGTGGCCTGTGCCTGGCACCAGCTGCTCCTTGCTTCTTTCCCTCGCAGCTCCACACATCCACCAGTCAGCTCTCTGCATCTGTGGATTTGCCTTTCCTGGTATTTCATGTAAATGGAATCATACAAAATGTGACCGTTTATGTCTGGGTTCTTTTACTTAGCATAATTTATTTTTGGGTTCATCCAGGTGAAGGTACCAGTCAGTACTTCATTCCTTTTTCTTTCTTTTTTTTTTTTTTTTTGCTGTATTAGGGATTGAACCCAGGAGCATTCTACCTCTGAGCTACACCTCCAGTTATATTTTATTTTTTATTTTGAAAGAGGGTCTCACTAAGTTGCTGAGGATCTCTCTAAATTGCTGAGGTTGGCTGCAAACCTGTGATCCTCCTGTTTCAGTCTCTCAAGTACTGGGATTGGAGGTGTGCACCACCATGCCGGGCAATACTTCATTCCTTTATGGCTGAATTATTATTCAGTGATATGTATGTGTCACAATTTGTATATCCACTTATCTGTGGTGTCTATTTGATTTGTTTCCATCTTTGGGCTATTGTGAATAGTGCTGCTGTGAACATTTATGCACAAGTATTTGTTTGTGTGCCTGCTTTCAATTGGGTATATACTTAAGAATGGAATTGCTTATTTATATGGTAATTCTATGTTTCACTTCTTATTTTTATTTATTTATTTTTTGGTACTGGGGATTGAACCCAGGGACATTCTACCTCCAAGCTATACCCCAGCCCTATTTTCCTTTATTTATTTATTTTTTTGTGGTACTGGGGATTGAACCCAGGGGCATTCTACCTCCAGGCTATATGCCCAGCCCTATTTTTGAAACAGGGTCTCCCTAAATTTCCAAGGGCCTTGCTAAATTGCTGAGGCTGTCCTTGAACCTGTGCTCCTCCTGTCTCAGCCTCCCAAGTACTGGGATTACAGGCATGCACCACCACACCAGGTTTATGTTTAACTTCTTGAGAGACTACCAACCAGATTTCCCACAGCACTTGCACCATTTTAAATTCCCACCAGCAATGTGTAAGGGTACCAATTTCTCCACATCCCTGCTGACACTCATATCCAGGTAAACTCTTTGGTAAAATTATTTTGGACCACCAACCTGGTTTTACTCCCCTCGTTTCTATCCCTGGCCACTTGCATTCATACTTGTCTCAATGCTGTTCCTAAGGTACGACTGTGCACTTGTGTGAGAATGCCTTTCACTCACCTTTGCTCATTCTTAGTAGACAATAGAGTTTTCCCCTCATGTGTAAAAAGAGTGTATCAAAACTAAGAATAAAGAAGGGAAATGTTTTGGTTTCTATGAGCATCCACTATGAGAAGCTGGGTTCACCTTCAGGGGTAGGTAAGGTTGCTAACTGCTCATGTCAGGGTGGAGCTGGGTGGACCAACTGCATGTTCTTGCACAGTCTTTTCCCCAAGGGCCACACCAACTGTTTCAGCCACTTGCTGACAATACCTTGAAGTTATTTTTTTTGTGCCACACTCAAAGAGTGTCACCACTCACCAGAGAACCTGCTATTTCTGCAGGGGATATGTTTGGATGGTAACTTGGGGGTTCCTTCCCCACTCAGGTGGTTCATTTGGCTCAGAGAGAGGTGAACACAGACCTCCATGTGACGCGTCCGCCAGGTCCGCCAGGCCGGCAGATGGCTGGGGCTGGCAGGGGCTAACTGTTCCCATTGCTGTCCACATGACCTTTCTAATCCAGGATTTCTTCTCTTCCCTCACACACCATTCCTCTTGCTAATAGGTCAAAGCCAATGTCAACAGTTTCTATGCACAGTCCAGTTTTCAAAAAATTAGGAGAGGTGTTCCTCTAGTGTTTGTCATGAAAGAAAATTAATCATCGAGGAGTTAAGAAAAATTAGCTAAAACTTAGAAATCAGACAGAAATGTGAGCCGGGCATGGTGGCGCATGACTTTAATCCCAGTATTTGGGAAGCTGAGACGGGAGGACTGCAGGTCGTGACCAGCCTCAGCAACTTAGGAAGGCCCTCTGCAACTCAGTGAGACACTGTTTTATTTTTTATTTTTTGTGGTACTGGGGATTGAACCCAGGGATATTCTACCTCTGGACTACACCCCCCCCCCCAGCCCTAGTTTTTATTTTTATTTTGAAAGGGTCTTGCTAGGTTGATGAGAGTCTCACTACTTGCTGAGGCTGGCTGAGAACCTGCAATCCTGTCTCAGCCTCCCAAGTACTGGGATTACAAGCGTGTACCACCGTGCCCGGTGAGACACTGTTTTAAGATAAAAAATGAAATAGGGCTGGGGGTGTAGCTCAGAGGTAGAATGCTCCTGGGTTAAAAAAGGACAAAAATGTGGGCAATGTGTAATTTTTTGGTTTTATATAGGGAGGACTGGGGGTGTAGCTCAGTGGGACAGTATGTACTTAGCATGCATAAGGCCCTGGATTTGATCCTCAGTACTCCCCAAAATTATATGGGGGCATGGTTCAGCAGGCCTGTCCAAGGAGTACTTAGTTACCCAGGTAGGAGAAGAGACTTTGTTCAACCCACTCATTACCATTAATGAAAGTTTCTAGACTTAGTGAAGTTACATGTTAACCTGTGGGCTTTTCAAATAATTTCTGTTTAGTAGAAAAGATAACCCTAAGGTCACTGGTCTATTGCTCTGTACTTGTTACCCAGTTTTGTATGTAACCTCCTTCTAACGTTGTTCCAAGTGCTTAAGCAGACCTAAAGCTTCAAAACACTCTTTGAATGAGCCTTATTGTCTTGTTAGTTCCCTCATTAATTAATGAACTGAATAACACCTTTGACATAAATTCATTTTATATTTGTCTGAGTCATGCTTTTAACTTTTTGAGAATTTTATTCTAACAAGGGGTTTAGATGATTCTATTAGAAACTCTGGGGTTTCTAAAAATGGGATTGGATCAAGGCTGGCATCAGTGCATGGGTTGTGTCTGCGGGGACTGACGTCATCTGCTTTCCTGCACAGGATAGTCACAGAGCCATCCACCGGCATTAGCTGCACATTGCAGATTCACTGGGACGCTGGGCTCTTACCTTCAGGTCTGTGATTCCAGGTGTTTTGAAGCCCCTGCCTTCCTGCCTTCCTGCCTTCCTGCCTTCCTGCCTTCCTGCCTTCCTGCCTTCCTGCCTTCCTGCCTTCCTTCGAAGCTCCCTCCCTCCCTCCTTCCTTCCCTCCCTCCCTCTCTCCATTTGTTCCTTCCTCCCTTCCCAGTACTGGGGTTTGAATTCAGGGGTATTCTACCTCTGAGCTACACCCTCAGCCCTTTTTATTTTGAAACAGGGTCTCACTAAGTTGCTGAGGCTGGCCTTGAACCTGTGATCCTCCTGTCTCAGCCTCCCAAGTACTGGGATTACAGGTGTGTACCACTATGCCCAACTCTTACCTTCACTTTCAGTGTTACTTTGCCCAACACCAGAAGCTCTGGGCTTTGTGCTCCCGGTGTCTCTGTGCTGGCCCAGTTCTTCATTGTCCACCTGTTCACACTCCAGACAGCCAGCTGGTGAGTCCTTTCATTCCCAACTTCTTTTAATCTTCCTCTCTCGAAAGTAAGACTTCTGTACTTATAGGTTCTAGGAATTGGATTTTGGGCCACTTCTTGCTTCCTGTTGAAATGCTTTCTCCTGTTGATGTCCAGCCTGTCTGTTCTGGCTGGAGAAGAAATTCTGGGGCATAATTTTTTTTCCCTTACAAGAGCAAATTGCACATTCTAATGTAAAGAGCTGGCTTTAGCCCGAGTTGAATCTTTTTCTTGACTCTGAGGGTAAGTGAGCCTGTGTGCTCAATTATATCAAGACTTTACTTGAGAATCCACTTCCTCAGGTAATTTGCTCTCTTGGTCACTCACCAGCAACATGGGCCATTCTTCTCCCTGATGTGTGTATTTCTTCCTCCAGCTCAACATAGAACTTTCTGGAAGGTGGATTCACTTTGCTACTTCTTCCTTTTTTCCCACTTGTCAGAGAGCCTTGCCCCTCTTTCTTTCAGTTTGGGGTTTGTTTATACTTCTTCCTACTCCTTGAGATTTACATCACCCTTTCCTGACTTAGGCTGAGGGAAGATTTCATTTGTAGGACTTCCTTCTTGTTTTTCTGGTCCTCTCTATTCTAGTAATGGCTTCTCTGAGGTATCATTTCTCCCAGCTTCTGGGGTTCTGTGGCAGATGGGGGCTCATAGCAGAGGAGCTGGCTCCACATCCAGAGGTTCCATCTGCCCTGAGGTAAGCTCAGCACTTCCTCCGGCCACACACCCATGCTGGTGTCACTCTGGGAGGAACCAGTGTCCTCCACTGTCCGTCTTCGGGTTGAAGGTCTTATGAGGCCTGCTCTGGCCTGACCTTCTAAGGCGCTGAAGGAAGCTGTGACCTCCCTTCTATTCCTCAGGTCCCCAGAACCTTGTAATGGTCTCTACAGTGCCAGGCCTCTCTGGCACTATAAGCTGTGACCACTGTAAGGTGTTCAGATCCCTGCAGGGCTCAGGACATTTGCTGGGAGACGCCGCTCAATCTGAGTTTGATGAATACGTGAGTGATTCACATGACTGGGATTCTTTTTTGGCTCTTGGGGCCCACTTTGGCTCAGGCCCTAATTAGTTCACATATCGCTTTCCATTGATCTGGCTTTGCTGTCTTTATTATTTAAAATGTTGAGCCAGGCATGGTGTCGCACGCTTGTAATCCCAGTACTTGGGAGGCTGAGACAGGAGGATCTCAGGTTCGCCGCCAGCCTCAGCTACTTAGTGAGGCCCTCTGCAACTTAGCGAGACCCTGTTTCAAAATAAAGAATAAAAAAATAGGGCTGGGGGTGTAGCTCGGAGGTAGAATGCCTCTGGGTTCAATCCCCAGTACCGAAAAAAAAAAGTTAAAATGTTATGAGAAAATTAATTTAAGACATTTCATATCAAATATAGATGCTGGTATAATGGAGAACCATAAAAACCTGGATCATCCTATTTTAAAAATTCTACAAAATACAAATTCCATCTGCATTGAGAAGATTCCAGATACACATGGCAGGTGTTTTATGGACATGTAAGCCTCTTTTCTTTTTTTTTTTTTTTTTTTGCGGTACCGGGGATTGAACCCAGGGGTGTTTTACCTCCGAGCTACACCCCCGGCCCTATTTTTTATACTTTATTTTGAAACCGGGTCTCATGAAGTTGTGGAGGGCCTCACTAAGTAGCTGAGGCTGGCTGCGAACCTGGATCCTCCGGTCTCCGCCTGCCAAGTACTGGGATTACAAGCGTGTGCCACCATGCCCGGTTTGTAAGCCTCTTTTCTGATGACCCAGTGCAAAGATATCAACAATGGAGCTCTGATGTTGCACTCCTGACTATAGACAAATTAATGCTATTAAACTGTTTGGTTACTTAATGCAGAAAAGAATAACATCTTCCCTGCATAGACTGACTGCACGCTGAGAGACAAGAGTTTCCTCTTTGGATTTAGACTGGAGAAAGATTATTTTAATTTTCTCCTCCTCTCCATTCTGTTCTCAAGCTGTTGTTGATGGGATCGATGTTTTCCCAAATGGAATGACTTGAAGCAGAAATGAATTCATTCTCCAATGAGATGTATGGGGAGAGAACAGCTCTGGAATGTGTTTTGGTGATCAGCCAGCAGGCCAGGAGAGTGGGGCGGTGGCTGGCTGGCACTCTTCCATGTTCATTCTGCAGGCCTTCAGCCTTCTTCTTCATACATACATGACTCTCCTGTTTTAATGAAGAAAAAATAAAAACCAAGTAAACATTGTTAAGCATGGATTCTTCTTTTTTAAAAAGAATTTGGTCTTAAGATTATGCACAGTATATGTGCAAGAGAATTTTGAAAAATTTTAGAAGTGAAATCAGACAATCTTAAATCCTTTATGAACCAAAGTGATATGTACAAAAAAGCAAAGGGGAGGGATGGGAATTTCTTTAATCATCCCAGGGTGTGGGCAGCTGGGACATAAGAAGAGAGAGGGAGGGACTAAATGAAAGTCATAAATTCAGGAAATTTATGACACTACCTCTTTCAACTTGAACACTGATATTTTTGGTTAAGAGAAGCAAAAGATGTCATTGGAAGAAAAGACAGAATGAAATGTGATTTATAGTGTGTTAGAAACTTCAGAGGTCATTTTATTTCACAAAAGGAAATGGGTACTTGCCCAAGGTCACTCAACAACTTAATGGTATATCCTGGGACTGAATCGAGTTTCCTCTTCAATAAACCTGTATTCCTACAGTGTTATGACTCGCATGTCCCCCATTAACCTAACATTGACCAAGTTAAAGGTTTGGGAGAATCCAAAATGCTTCTATTGAAGAGCCAGAGAACTACAGAGCAATTTATAACTCCATGACCTTGCTTTGTAAGTGTGGAGTTTGCAGCTCATTTATTTAAAATATGCTAGTCTCTAATGGATAGCTTAATGGTAGACTTATATACTAAAAATTTTGTGTCATTCCATTGGAAAGGATTGTAAGCTCCCAAGGACATCTTAGTTATCCCAGTAGGCTTTTGTTGTAATTAAAATTTGGGGGCTCTATTCTTCAGTCAGACTCACATGAAATAAAGACACTTTAACTTTACTATATACTTTTTAGTATCTGAGATTTTGAACATTTATCATCTTGGCACATGTCTGTGAACATATATCTAATTGGTAAGCATTATTATATTTCATTTTTTTCTGAGAAAAATTTTAGAGCATTTTTCTTCTTTTAAAAAGGTTTTGTACGTATCCCTTGAAGATTTATCTTTTTTTTTTTTTGCTAGCATTTTCTAATTTTTTTTCTCTATCTTTTTGGCTAACTTGATAGATTCTTTTCTTCTTATTTCCCTTGCCCTTTTTCAACTTTACTATTTGATTTTGAGTGGGCAAGGATCTAGTTTTCTGTCTAACTTTATTACTTCTTGAAGGTGCATTTTTATTATAGTAATATATCTATAACATCAAATCTACCATTCTAATAATTTTTAAGTGTACAATTCAGTGGTATTATAAATACATTCACAATGTTGTACAACTGTCAATCATTTCTAGAACTTTTTCATCATCCCAAACAGAAACTCTGTACCCACTAAAAGCTAACTCCCCATTCATTACCTCTCCCCTTAACCACTGGTAACCTCTATTCCATTTTCTTGTCTCTATGATTTTGACTATTTTAGGTATCTCACATAAGTGGAACCATACAATATTTGTCCTTTTGTGTTTGATTTATCCCAATTAGCACAATGTTTCCCAGGTTCAGCCTTGTGGCACATCACAGAATTTCATGGCTTTATAGGCTGAATAATACTTGATTGTATGTATATATCACGTTTTGTTTTCCATTCATCTGTTGATGGACATTTGAGTTGTTTCTACGTTTTGGTAATTATGAATAAAGTTCCTATGAACACTGGCATAAAAGTATCTGTTTGAGTTCCTACTTTCAGTTCTTTGGATACATATATACCTAGAAATGGGATTGCTGGATCATATGGTTGTTTTATTTCCACTTTTTGAGGAATTACCAAATTCGTTCCCACTGCTGTGACATTGTACATTCCCACCAGCAATGCACAAGGGTTCCAGTTTCTCCATATCCTCATCTGTACTTGTTAGTTTCTAGAATATTAATATTGTCCACCCTAATAAGTATGACATGGCATCTCATTGTGGCTCGGATTGGATGTCCCTAATGACTAATGATACTGAGCATCTTTTCATGTGCTTATTGGCCATTTGTATGTCTCCATTGGAGAAATGTCTAGCCAAGTCCTTTGCTCATTTTTATTTTGTGTGTACAAATATTTTCTTCCATTCTGTGCATTTTTTTTTACTCTTTGATAATGTCTTCTGATGCACAAACACTTTAAAATTTTTATATTTATTTATTTATTTATTTATTTATTTATTTATTGTGTGGTACTGGGGATTGAACCCAGAGGCATTCCACCTCTGAGCTACCTGCACCCCCCCAGCCCTATTTTATTTCGATATAGGGTCTCACTAGGTTGATGAGGGCCTCTCTACTTTGCAGAGGCTGGCCTTGAACTTGTATTCCTCCTGTCTCATCCTCCCAAGTACTGGAATTACAGGTGTGTGCCACCATGTCTGGCTAAAAGCTTTAAAAATTTTTTTGGTACTAGGGATTGAACCAGGGGCATTCTACCTCTGAGCTATACCCCCAACCCTTTTTACTTTACTTTATTATTTTTTTTTTTACTTTGAAACAGGGTCTTGCTAAGTGGCTAAGGTTAGCCTTGAACCTGTGATCCTCTTGTCTCAGCCTCCCAAGTACTGGTATTAGAGGTGTGTACCACCACGGCTGGTTCAAAAGCTTTTAATTTTGACAAAGCCCCATTTATGTTTCCATTGGTTGTGTGTGCAAGGCTTCATGCATCTTGAGTATCCAGTAGGATGGTGACTGTGAGGACTGTGAGGTGTCAGAGGTCAGAGACAGAGGTGACTCTGCCTCTACTGCTGTGATCCCCAGCCATGGATATGCCGAGTTCTGTTCCCCGTGGGGTAGAAGGACCTCTTACCTGCTCATGCAAAGGAGGCTGCTTAAAACCTAACAGAAGATGGTCACGTTATTCTCAGGTCAGTGACCCAGTGACATGGCTTGCACATACCTCAGTACCAACAAGGACCCAGCAGGAAATACCAAAGTGTGGATTTGGATGAATGTGAGACAGCGCTGGGGAGACAACCACAGAAGTGTGGCTACCTGGCTAGACTTGGGGCTCAGATGGCCTACATGGAAATCCTGGCTTTGCTATCTACTAGCTACATGATCTCAGTCCGGTGAATCACTGAATTCTCCACAGGTAATGTGGAGGTAGGGTTGTTAAAGCATTTTGTGGGTTAATGCACAGAAAGTGTTTGAAATAGTGCTGAGTATATTGTAAGCACTCAACAAATGTTCTCTAGCAGATTAATGGATTCAAATATGCAAAGCATTTAGAGAAGTACCTGCTGCAGCCAGTATTATTCCCAGCGCATGACATTCAAATGCAAAGTTCTAAAAGAATTTTAAAGAAACGAATATAGACCAAACAACATATTTCTATGGGCCAAAATTCAGTTCCAGGACTGCCAGTTTGCAACGCCTGAACTGAAACCCGAGAATTTTGTTAAGCCTTTCAGTTAAACTCGCTTCTAAGTGTGCTTCCTCTGGCTCCATTGGGACCTGGTTCTACCTCCTGTCCCCTCTCTACATCTCCACCTGAAAACTTCTGAAAACCAAGATTCTGGGAAGCTACTTGGCTTTTCTCCTCATTGGTGTCACAAGTCTTCATTTCTTTAGCTATGCTGTGTCAGGATTGCTTTTTATATCATAATCACTTAATGAAAGAACACATTGTCATCACTGATCAAATTGACCTGAGGGCTTTTTTAAAAAAGTATGTTTGTATCATTCATTTATTCAAAACACATATATTGTGATAGGTACCAAGAATATAAAGATGAAGAGACATGATTCCTATTGACCAGGAACAAAGAAGCCAGTAGATATCTCTTTTATTTGAATTAAAGGGACCATCTAGGGCCAGATGAATTAATAGATAATAGTTGTTGATCACTGTCAGTCGCAAATGGAGGAAACACAACTCCAACGGAGAGCACTGGATTTAGAAGTTAAAACAGTAACATCAAGTTCGTGGGATCTTGTCTCTACATATTTCTCAACACTGCTGGCTTTACCTTTGTGTCATTCTCAGGCACTTGCTCTCCAAGTGGTAGAAAGATGGGCTCCAGCAGTTACAGGTGCTTGGTCTTTAAAGCTTGTGATCCCAGAGTCCCCTGTCTCCATATTTCTACCATCATGGAAGGACCCTGAGGGGTCCTGTTTCAGATACTTACCTGCTTCTTGCACTAGTCCCTATATTAGGTACATGACTAGCCAGGCCTGGGTCTCATGACCATTTCCATGATCCCACATAAAGAAGAGATTTACGCATGCAGATTTACAGATGCCTGCCGTGAGCACTCTCCATTAATGACTAGAAAGATACAAACCTGAGATGGAGGGTTTTTTCCCAAGTCTGCATGTAAACTTAAAAATAGTTTAGACTTCTTCAAGTTTATCCACTGGTCTTTACTTTTATAGGACTTTGTGTTAGGCAGCTTTCTATTACTATAACAAATAACTGAGGCAATCAACTCATTAAGAGAAAAGGTTTATTTTGGCTCACAGTTGTGGAGGTCCCAGTCATTGGTCAGCTGGGTCTGTTGCTCTCAGGCCTGTAGTAAGGCAGCACTCACAGCTGGAGGGCGTGGTGGAACAAAACTACTTAGCTCATCGCCAGGGATCAAAGAGGGAAGGGACCAGGTCCCCAAATATACTTCAAGTGCATGTTCCCAATGACCCACTAGGCCCCCCCTCTTAAAGGCTCCACTACCTCTCAGTATCTTATTCTGGGGATCAAGTCTTTTCACTCATGGGCATTTAGGGGACATTGAAGATCTAAATGATAGCAGACTTACTCTATATAAAACTAATAGATAGAATTATTCTATATATAATTAATATAAAATTAGTAGTCATGAAGCTTTGTTTTAGGTACTAGAATGGCAACATCGAAGTGAGGATCCACCAGGAGCTGTTGTAGCCCAGTCTCTGAGGTGAGGTCAGCCCTTGGATTGGATCTCTGGATTGGCTTTCCCACTGTGTGTTGGGCATAATCTGGTTGGAAAGTAGTATGTAATTTCATGAGATCTGTCGTTTTACTATCCACTATGATACAAAATGTGTGATGCTTATATTGTCATAAAGCAAATACAACCATGATTTGTTCCACATTTTTATGTAGTTTTTCTCATGTATTATCATATTTCACATTCAATCATGTTGGAGACAGTTAGAAAAATGAAAATGGCTTTAGAGTGTTTATTCTGACTATAAAAATGATAAATGTTCATTGTAAACAATTCAAGAAATATAGAGAAGTAAATATAGAGAAGAAGAAAGAAAAACAGCTCCAAATTCTGTCACCCAGAGATAAATACTGTTAGCATTTTGATGACTAGCCTTCTGGATATTTCTCTATGCTTATATATTATCACCTATCTAAAAAAGCAAGAATGAATGCTGCATTTTCTCCAATGCCTTTTGGGGTCCCCTGAAATGCTCAGATGACCTACTGAGCAATTTCCATCCTGCCGTATTGAAACAATGAAAAAGAGTATTTGTATACTTATTTGTCCATCTGCATGTTTTTCTTGGTATAAGCTGCTGTTGGATTTATTTAGCAGTCTGTTTTTTAATTCTCTATTTTCTGCATTTTAAGTTTTCCTTATTTTCCTTAGGTTTTTGCTGTTTTTTTTTAACTTCTTGGCTAAATTCTTAGTCTTTTTTAACTTCTTGGCTAAATTCTTATGGCAATCTAAACTGAGTCTTGTCTTCTGACCTTCCATTTCTGACCAGAAGCAGCTCAGGAGTTTGTACTAAATAAACCCCTTTCGGTTTTGTTAACTTTTGACTTGGAATGTGGAGACAATGGGGGAGGCTGCCAACCTTCTCATAGGGCAGCGGGCTGTAACAGATGGCATTCGTTTCCTTTTGTTTTGGAAGCTCGAGGCAAATAACCATAGCATCTGGGATGGGATCAGTCAAACTTAAGGAGAGAAGAAAAGAATTTGAGTTTTTCTGCTAGATGAAGATGTAACAGTCAGCATTTTTTTCTTTTTTTTTTTTATGGTACTGGGGATGGAACTCAGGGGTATTCTACCTCCAGGCTACACCCCCAGCCCTATTTTTTTTAATTCTTTATTTTGAAACTGGGTCTCACTACGTCATGGAGGGTCTCACTAAGTTGCGGAGGGCCTCACTAAGTAGCTGAGGCTGGCCACGAACCTGGATCCTCTGGTCTCAGCCTCCCAAGTACTGGGATTTCAAGCGTGAGCCACCATGCCCAGCTGAAGCTCAGCATTTTGCTTAGCATTTCATATGGACGGTGGACTAAGGGGCCTGACGTATTTAACAGATTTCTCTGATCTATTAGAACAGGAATTTCTGGAAATCATATTTCCCCTGTTGATTTATTTGGTGTGGCTGGTCTGTTCAACCATAGGTCCCACAATCTCCAGTGTAAATCTGCCCTTCCAGGAGGACCAAGAGCTTAGACTGTAGGCAGACAGAATTTGTACATGGCAGCTCAGGGGCTGAGATCTTGGTCCAGTCTCCACCTTTTTGAGCCTTAGACTCCTCTCCTAGAATATAAGAATAATGTGAAAATTAAGTTGTCAAATACATGAAATACAGGGCACTTTTCAAAATATTTAACGGGTTCATTGACCAATCCGAAGAGGCACAGATCAGAGAGACCAGTAGAACAGTGGAAAGGGATTGGAGGAGGGAGGTGAGGAGGGAAAAAAAATGAGGCTTGAGGGAGGGAACAGTTCAAATAATGCTATGTCCATATATGAAGGTATCACTGCTACTTGCTAGCATGTATTGGGAGGGAGGAGGGGGGATGGTGTAGGATGCGGAGGGAAGCACACCAAGGGATGTGTGCATGTATGACTGTATCACTTTGAATTTCACTACAATGTATAATTATAATGCACCAATAAAAGTATAAAAATATAAAACAGAGAGGAGGCACATATCGTAACATTGGAGAAGGATCCTAGAAGCCCCTTTCTGAGCTTTTAGTTCCTGGGGGGAGGGGACGCAGAGGCTTATAGGAGAGGAGTGTGGGGAGTGTGAGTGATCAGGACAGTAGGGACTCTCTAAGGGTCTCAGTGTATTTGCTAATGTGTATGCTAGATAGTATTTCAGTATTTTAATAGCCCACATTTCAACCTGGAGAAAGCACGTAGCATGGTGTATGGCACATCGTAAGCACACAATAGTGTAAATTATTGTTTCTGCTATTATTTTAGAAATCTGAATACTATTAGTATTATTATGACTGCATACTCGCACCCACAAGCTTTTGCTCTCATTGTTATCCTGCCTGCAGAACGGTTATGAGTATAAATACAGAATGCAGCCGGCATAGCTTCTTTTCGTTAGTGGCACTTCCTATGAGGTCTTCTGTTTCACTCATGATGAACCTTAGTCTCACCTTAGCTCTTCTAAGGATCACATTCCTCATTGATGAGTACCATGTCAGTCAATCCATGAGCATGACTTAGTACTTCTGATGTGCTTGTCACTATGTTAGCATACAGAGGCTGGTCCTTGCCCTCCGAGCCCTAAAACACCACTTTGTTGGCCTCGCTTAGTTGTTCCAAAGCCTTCAGTGGTTCCCCATGACCTCTAATTCCCCATCCAAATTGCCTACTACATCTTCTGGCACTCTTTTACACACCATGATCCAGAATAATGGGAATATTTGTCACTCTTCTCCAAACACACTGGGTACTTTCCTTCCTCTCTAACTGTTCCTATCCTCCCCTCCATCTTTTTTTTTTTTAAAATTGGTGCATTGTAATCATACATCTTGATGGGTTTCAGGGTGGTAGAAGTATACATGCACATATTGGTCAATTAGCCCTCTTCAAATTCCCACCCCTGTTCCCTCCCCCTTCCCTCCTTCTCATGCTCAGCAACAGTAGTTGACTTTGATAAGTTTGTGTTTGTACATCCTATGCATTAGGGTGTTTCCCTCTTCCCCCCTCCCATCTCCCTCAGTTAGGTAGCCTTCTTTACTCATCTAAGGTTTTCTCCATCTTTGTCTGGACTCCCTCCTATGCCCTATTCTCCCTAGCTTCTGCATATTAGGGAGAGCATCTGACTTTTCACTTTTTGTGACTGACTAATCTCACTTAGCATAATGTTTTCTAATTCCATCCATTTCCCTGCAAATGACATTGTTGTTCTTCTTTATGGCTGTGTAAAATTCCACTGTGTACATATCCCATAGTTTTGTAATCCATTCATCTGTTGATGGACATCTTGGCTGGTTCCATATTTTGGCAATTGTGAACCGTGCAGCTATAAACATAGATATGCGTGCATTAGTTGGTAATTTGGTTTCCATTCTTTTGGGTAGATGCCTAGAAGTGGTATTGCTGGGTCATATGGTAGGTTCATTCCCATTCTTCTGAGGATCCTCCACACTGTTTTCCAAAGTGGTTGCATTAATTTGCAATTCCACAAACACCAACAGCGTATTAGAGTTCCTACTCCTTCACATCCTCGCCAGCATTTGTTATTGTTTGTATTTTTAATGATTGCCATTCTACATAGGGTTAGGTGAAATCTCAGGGTAGTTTTGATTTGCATCTCTCTGATTGCTAATGATGTTGAACATTTTTTCATACATTTATTGGCCATTTGTATTTCTTCTTTTATGAAGTGTCTATTTAGTTCACTTGCCCATTTTTTGATTGTTTTTTTAGCGGTAAGTTTCTTGAGATCTCTGTATATTCTAGATATTAGTCCTCTATCAGAGGGGTAGCTGGCAAAAATCTTCTCCCATTCTGTCAGCTCTCTGTTGAGGTTCTTGATAGTTTCCTTTGCTGCCCAGAAGCTCTTCAGTTTAATGCAATCCCACATATTGATCTACTTTTTTTTCTTGGCAGTGGGAATTGAACCCAGGGGCATTCTACCTACTTGTTCCAAAACCTCTGAGCTACACCCCCAGCCCTATTTTTTATTTTTATTTTGAAACAGGGCCTCGCTAGGTTGATGAGACTCTCACTACTTTCTTTCTTTTTTTTTTTTGAAGTACTGGGGTTGAACCCAGGGGCATTCTACCTCCGAGCTACACCCCCAGCCCTATTTTTTATTCTTTATTTTGAAACAGGGTCTCACGAAATTGCGGAGGGCCTCACTAAGTAGCTGAGTCTGGCCGCGAATCCGGATCCTCCAGACTCAGCCTCCCAAGTACTGGGATTACAAGCATGCGCCACCATGCCCGGCTGAGAATCTCACTACTTTCTGAGGCTGTCCTCAAACCTGTGATCCTACTGTCTCAGCCTCCCAAGTACTGTTGATCCTCTTTTTAACTTCTTGTGCCTTTGGGGTCTTGTTGAGGAAGTTTTTGCCTGTGCCTCTGTGTTGAAGAGTTGGTTCTATGCCCTCTTCAAGTAGCTGCAAGGTCTCTGGTCTAATTTCCACGTTTTTGACCCATCTTGAATTGACTCTTGTGCAGGGTGAGAAAGTGGGGTTTATTTCCATTTTTCTGCATGTGGTTAACCAGTTTTGCCAAGACCATTTGTTGAAGAGGCTATCTTTTTTTCCAGTGTATGTTTTTGGCTCCTTTGTAAAAAATCAATTGGCTGTAAGTGTGTGGATTTGTTTCTGAGTCTTCTATTTTGCTCCATTGGTCTATGTGTCTGCTTTTGTGCAAATACCATGCTGTTTTTATTACTATGGCTTTGTAGTATAAAGTCAGGCATTATGATGCCTCCTGCATGGTTCTTGTTGCTGAGAACTACTTTGGCTATTCTGGGTTTTTGTTGTTCCAAATGAATTTAAGGACTGATTTTTCTATGTCTGTGAAGAATGACCTTGGTAATTGAATGGGTATTGCATTGAATCTGTAGATCATTTTTGGGAGAATGGTCATTTTAATGATATTTATTCTGCCTATCCAAGAGCATGGGAGGTCATTCCATCTTCTAAGATCTTCAATTTCTTTTTTCAGTGTTTTATAATTTTCCTTGTAGAGGTCTTTTACATCCTTGGTTAGGTTTATTCCTAAATATTTTGTTGTTTTGGTGGATATTGTGAGTGGAAATGTTTTCTGGAATTCTTTTTGAGTGGATATATGGTTGGCATATAGAAAAGCTTTTGATTTTTTTAAGATTGATTTTCTTTTTTTTTTTTTTGCGGTACCGGGGATTGAATCCAGGGGCATTCTACCTCCGCGCTACACCCCCGGTCCTATTTTTTATATTTTATTTTGAAACCGGGTCTCATGAAGTTGCGGAGGGCATCACTAGGTTGAGAGAGAGAGAGAGACAGAGAGAGAGAGAGAGGGAGAAAGAGCTGAGGCTGGCCGCGAACCCGGATCCTCCGGTCTCTGCCTCCCAAAGTACTGGGATTACAAGCGTGCGCCACCATGCCCAGCCTTCTTAAGATTGATTTTCTATCCAGATAGTTTGCTGAATTTGTTGATCAGTTCTATAAGCCTTTTTGTTGAGTTTGTTTAGTCTTCTAAGTAAAATGTCATATCATCTGAAAGGTTTTATAAAATTCACCTGGGAAACCATCTGGACCTGGGCTTTTCTTTGATGGTAGGCTCTTTGTTGCTGCTTTAATCTCTTTTATTGCTATTGGTCGGTTTAAATTTTCTATATCTTCTTGATTCAACTTAGTAAGGTTGTACATGTCTAGAAATTTGTCAATTTCTTCTAGGTTTTCCATTTTGTTGGAGTATAGTTTTTCAAAGTAGTTTCTGATAATCCTCTGGATTTCCATGCTGTCAGTGGTAACATCACCTTTTTCATCTCTTATTTTAGTAATTTGGATTCTTTCTTTCTTTTGGTTAGGTTGGCTAGTGGTTTATCTATCTTGTTTATTTTTTTGAGGAACCAGCTTTTGGTTTTGTTGATATTTTTGTATTTTTTTTATTCACTACTTCATTGATTTCTGCTCTAATTTTAATAATTTCCTGTCTTCTACTAGCTTTGGGGTTAGACTGTTCCTGTTTTTCAAGGGCTTTTGAGGTGTGTCATTAGGTTATTTATTTGGTGATTTTCTGTTCTTCTTATGTGAGCACTCCCAGCTATGAGTTTTCCTCTTAATACTGCCTTCAGATTATCCCAGAGGTTTTGATATGTTGTATCTCTGTTTTCGTTTGTTTCTATGAATTTCTTAATTTCTCCCCTTATTTAATATGTGACCCATTCCTCATTCAGCAATGTGGTGTTAGTCTCCACATGTTTATGAGGTTTCTCTGGGTCATCTTATTGTTGATTTCTAGTTTCATTCCTTTATGGTCTGAAAAGACATAGGGGATTATGTCACATTTTTTGAACTTGCTAGTACTCACTTTGTGGCCTAGGATATGGTCTATTTTAGAGAAGGTTTCATGAGCAGCTGAAAAAAATATGAATTCAGCTGTAGTTGGGTGGAATATTCTGTATGTGTCTACTAGGTCCATTTGGTTTATGGTGTTCCTTAAGTCTGAGGCACCTTTACTGACCTTTTGTCTTGAAGATCATTGTAGTGGTGTGAGGGGGTGATGAAGTCTCCCAATATTATTGTATTGGGATCTATGTGTGACTTCATGGCATGAAGAGTTTCTTTATGAAAGTGGTTGCACCTATGTTTGGGGCATAACTGTTGATATCCTCTTGCTGGATTGTTCCTTTTACCAGTAAGAAATGACCTTCTTTGTCTCTTCTGATAAGTTTAGGTTTGAAGTCTAATTTGTCTGATATCATAGATGCTATTCCTACTTGTTTTCAAGTTCCATTAGCGTGGATTGCTCCATCCTTTCACCTTTAGTTTGTGCGCATCTTTATTTGTAAGGTGTATTTCTTGCAGGCAGCATATAGATGGATTGTGATTTTTAATCCATTTTGCCACCTTATGTCTTTTGATTGGGGAGTTGAGGCCATTTATATTCAGCATGATTATTGAGAGATAATTTTTAATTCCTAGCATTTTAAGATTTAATTTCTGTTTGAGGTAGTGTTTGTTCTTTGCCTAGTTGTTTGTTTGATGGAAATCGCTGTTTCTCTGGTTCTGGTGATTGTTTATTATTTCTTCTTTGTAATTACTCTCTTTGAGTATTTTCTCTAGTGCTGGTTTGGAAGACATAAAGTCTTTCAGCTTCTCTTTGTCATGGAAGGTTTTTATTTCTCCATCAAATTAGATAGATATCTTTGCTGGGTAGATAAATCTTGGCTGGAAGTTGTTTTCTTTCAGAGTTTGGAATATGTTGCTCCAGGCCCTCCTGGCTTTCATGACTTGGTTTCAAAATTCAGGAGTGATTCTTAGTGGTTTGCCTCTGAATGTTACTTGGTCTTTTACTCTCATTGCCTTTAAGATTCTCTCCTTGGCCTCTACATTAGTCAATTTGATTATTATGTGGCATGGTGAATCTCTTCTCTGATCTTGTCTATTAGGGGTTCTATATGTTTCCTGTACCTGTGTGTTGACCTCTTTTTCTATGTTTGGAAAATTTTCTAATATTACTTCTTTGAAAAGATTATTGATTCCTTTGGTTTTGTCTTCTATTCCCTCTTTTATGCCTATTATTCTTAGGTTTGCTCTTTTAAGATTGAGATCTCTTCAATATCCAATTCATACTGTTGAATTTTTTTCTAAATTATATACTATGTGTTCATTTTTGGAGAGGTCATCTTTTTTTTGCGGTATTGGATATGGAACACAGGGGCATTCTATCTCCAAGCTACACCCCCAGCCATATTTTTTGTTCTTTATTTTGAAACAGGGTCTCACTAAGTTTCAGAGGGCCTCACTAAGTAGCTGAGGCTGGCTGCGAACCAGATCCTCCGGTCTTGGCCTCCCAAGTAGGAGAGGTCATCTTTTAAGAGTGAGATTCTGTTTTCCATGTGGTCTAATCTATTGTTCGTAGCTTGTACTGATGCCTTCATTTCAATTATTGCATCCTTCACTTCCTTCAGAGCTTCTTTTTTTTTTGCAGTACCTGGGATTGAACTCAGGGGACGTTTTACCTCCGAGCTATACCCCCGGCCCTATTTTTTATACTTTATTTTGAAACTGGGTCTCA
>PVJS01007768.1:0-12244 GCA_004027185.1 Glis glis | reverse complement strand
CCCAGATCCTCTGGTCTCTGCCTCCCAAGTACTGGGATTACAAACGTGCGCCACCACGCCCAGCTCAGAGCTTCTTTTGATTTCTGTTCAGGGTGTCAGATTCTTTGTCTATTTGATCCTTCATTTCTTTCAGGCTACCTCTGAATTCTTTTTGGAAATCCTGTATCATTTCTACTATTAAAGTTCTGAATTGTCCTTCTGGCAATCTTTGCACTTCTGTGTTGGCAGGTTCTATTGTTGTGGAGTTGTGGGAGCTCATTGTTTCTTTGCTATTCTTCCTTCTCCTGATTTCAGGTCTCTTAAGTTTATACCTTTGTTGCTTTTGGTAGCTCTCTCTCACTCTGTAGGTTTACTATGTCTAATCTCTCTCCCTTTATAGTATCTTATTCTGGAGGTAGATAGTTGCTACTAGGTGAGCCTTAAAAGTGAATAGCCTTTACTGAATGGTTATTCTCACTTGCTTGGTATAATGTCCATTTGCAAGCCCAATTCTTGGTCTCCTTCAGTGATTGGGACCCTTGCCTGGTGCCTCTCACTGCCTGTGCAGGCACCCAGTGCCGCTACTGCAAGCGTGGTTCTCCGCCTTCTCCACTGGGGATGTCCCTATGTCTCTCTCTGTCTACACATATGGTGGGTGTCACTAGCATGGGACCCTGGGTTTGTGTCTCTCTTTGCCTACAGAAGCAGCGCATGTCACTTTGACCCAACTCTGTGCAAACATGGAACTCTGCATTTTCCACAGAGAAGGCTGGTACCAAGACTGTGTTTCCTGTGGCGATCCCTGGGAACCCTGCAAGGGCACTGTGACCTGCGGGTTGTAGGTCTGTCCCGCCCAAATGTCAACGGGGGCTGTCTGCTTATCCACTCATCTACTGCATCTTACAGCAGACCTCACTCCCATGCCACAGGGGTGATCTGCAAAGTCTCAGACCCCGCGAGTCTATTGCTTGCCACGTGAGTGCCTGTGGTCGCGCTGGGTGGTCTCCGCCTGGGGCAGCTCATTAACTTACGGTCACATTGAGTGCTGTTCTTAATCTCTGGGGGAGGGGGTGGGCTCAGCCATACTGCTGTCGCAGGTTCTGGTCAGGCTTCCGGGCATTCAGGTCTCTGCCAAGCGTGGAGCGAATTGCTGCTCACTTTCATGGCTGATGATATGAAGTTGCTAGATGTACAATAGGTTGCTGGATTCTTTTTTGGTGGCCTGCAGAAGCCACAATGCTGGTAGCCGCTGGCGCGGCCTGACCAAGATGGCGCTGCTGTCACTTCTGCCGCCGCTGCTGCAGTTTGGGCCTCTCTCCAGCGTGGAGTGAGTTTCTGCTTGCTTTTGTTGCTGATGATCTGCAGTTGCTTGATTTACAACAGGTCACTGGCTTCTTTGTTGTTGTTGTGTTGAAGCTGCAATGTTGGTAGCTGCCAGTGCAGTCTGGTCAAGATGGCGCTGCTGCTGCTGCTGCCACCGCAGTTCGGGCCTCTGTCCAGTGTGGAGTTTCTGCTCGCTTTCGTTCCTGCTGATCTGCAGTTCTCCCCTCCATCATTACCAGCCTGGCTTCCCCATTTTTCCTGAAAATGTGATGAGAATTTCTGATCTTTGCTCAAGCTGCCCCCTCTATAGAATGCCTTCCTCCCTTGCCTCTCTGCTCATCTCTCCCTTTTCCATAACTACCCCTAACCTTGTCATTGCATCTTCCATAGCCTTTTTCTGGCTTGGCAATGTGCCCTATTAATTTGATACCTTGTGTTACCTTGTGATTTTCTATGTAGTGTCCACAATGGTATCAGAGACTCCTGGAGGAAGTTTTGTTTCCATGCCTTCAAGCATCCATAGTAGGTATTTAGTAGATATTTTGTGGATGGTAGTGATGAAGCCACAGCTAGTTCTGATTAGGGGAATCACATGTGCAATGCAAAGGTTAAGAGGAGATTTGGGAGTGGTGTACAGAATCAACAAAATTTAGAGGATGTGGATAGCACGGAGGTCAGCTAAGTCAGCTGAAATAATTTGCACTAGGATGAAGATAATAACAATGGGAACGGGAAGGATAGAACACATCTGAGAGATATCTGGAAGAGAGAAGCAGCAGGATTAAAGGGAAGATTTGGCCCAAAGGATGGTAGAGTCGAGTCAGAAATAAATTCTCTAGTCTATAGAAAATTGAAAGAATGCTGGATAACTGACAGAGATAACTTTCTGTGCATGAATTTGAGAGGACATATGGATAAGTCAGAGCTAAAGATATAGAATTTTGAGTAATAGGGGAAGGCCACTAAAGGAAATAAGTAACAGAACTATATAAAAAGAAAAGTGGAAGTACCTGGTCTGTGCCAAGGATCCATCCAAGGACTGGCCACTGAGGAGAGAGAAAGCCCAGAAGAGATGTAGGGTGAGGTTGGATCAAGAATGCACAATGCCATGGAAACCGACAGAGGGCAGAGTTGGAAGACTGGGTAGTCAGATTCTATCAGTACCCATGGAGAGTGAAGACTATCAGACAGAGAAAATGTAACAGGGCCTGGGATCAGATGCTTCAGTATGGTGGAAGCCAATCTGTGGGGAACTGGTGGATAGTACTGCCTGTAGAGGAAATCGATTAAAACCAGCATCTTTGCTAGTGGCAGGCACAAGTGGCAGACATCTATTAGTAGAAGCTTCTGGTTTAGAAACATTTAGCTATCTTTATCTTTGCCGCTGCCGCCTTCTCCTCTTCCTCCTCCTCCTCCTCCTCTTCTTTCTTCTTCCTTAGAAGAAGGGAATCCTTCTGTCTCAGCCTCCTAAGTACTGGGATTACAGGCGTGCACCACCATACCTGATGTATTAGTTATTTTTTGAAATCTCTGAACAACATCTATTTGGACACAACTTGATTCAGCTTCACAGCACAGAGAGGTTTTATTGAGTGGCATGGAGTTGTTACTAGCCAGCCTCTGCAGCCTCTGTTTGGATCAGCCTGCATTGCTTACACATTCATGACATAAGTCTTTTAATCTTTTCACCTATGAAAAGGCCTAATAATGCATAATCCTCGTGAGGACCGAGTGAGATCATCTCTGTTAAGTGCTTACTAGAGAGCCTAAGAAAGTGCTCAATAATCTTATAGTCATTACTATGGTCAAAAAGAAATCAATACCACAAACATGCTGTTAATTCTTGGGCTCAGAAACTACTCAATGCAGTATTATTCACTTGTTCTCTGAACTCCTCAGTTACCAGCTATGAGTTGCCAGATTTAACAAATAGAAATATGACACCAGTTAAATTTGAATATCAAATAATAAATGTATTCTTTGTAGTATAAGTAGTTTCTAAATATTGTTGGGACATACTTATATTAAAATGTTATTTGTTGTTTATCTGAAATGCAAATTCAGCTGGGCATTCTTCTTTGGCAACTCTACTCTCCTAGTAGCTGTGTGACCTTAAGCAAGTGATTTACTTTCCTGTGTCTCAGTTTCCTCATCTGTTAAATGATGGATTAAATGGATTTTTTGCAGTACTGGGGATGGAACCCAGGGGAATTCTACCTCTGAGTTATACCCCCAGCCCTATTTTTTATTCTTTGTTTTGAAACAGGGTCTCACTAAGTTGCAGAGGGCCTCACTAAGTAGCTGAGGCTGGCTGTGAACCTGTGATCCTCTTGTCTCAGCCTCCCAAGTACTGGGATTACAAGCATGCGCCACCACACCCGGCTTAAATGGATTTTTTTTTGCAGTACCGGGGATTGAACGCGGGGGCGTTCTACCTCTGCGCTACGCCCCCGGCCCTATTTTTTTATACTTTATTTTGAAACTGGGTCTCACGAAGTTGCGGAGGGCCTCGCTAAGGAGAGAGAGAGAGAGAGAGAGAGAGAGAGAGAGAGAGAAGAGAGAGAGCTGAGGCTGGCCACGAACCCGGATCCTCCGGTCTCCGCCTCCCAAAGTACTGGGATTACAAGCGTGCGTCACCATGCCCGGCTTAAATGGATTTTTTTATAAGCACTTAGAATAATGACTGACTCAGAGTAAGTACTCTGTGTAATATAGTAATTTGTTACCATTCAGATGGGGTTGTACCTGGTTATGCTAGGTTCTGGTGGTAATAGTTAGAATCATAATACTTAGGATTCAAGAGAACTTTGTTTTTGGTACTGGGGATTGAACCCAGGGACATTCTACCTCCGAGCTACACCCCCAGCCCATTTTATTTTTTATTTGGAAACAGGGTCTTGCTAAGTTGCTGAGGCTGGCTTCGAACCTGTGATCCTCCTGTCTCAGCCTCCCAAGCCATTTGGTATTATCTTTAAAAATGCAATCTCAAAATGAAATAAAAAGAGATTCCATCCTCATAATGGCTCTCTTTGGCATTAATGATTTTTACTCTCACATAAATCCTCATGACAGATTGACAATCATCAAGGAGAATTCAGTTCTCACTCTATTTTTGCAATTTCGCCCTCTGGAGTAGTGCTGAGCTGGAGTTGAAACAAGTGAAACTGCCCAGTTTCTTCCTTTTGCACACTTGTAAAAGTCTTGTCTCAAGAGTTTCTAGAAGTTTCAAACCAGTTCAAAACTGTCTCTCAGTTATGGGCCCTTGGTGCTGAGAATGTGTTAGAAGAGGGACTCTGAATCTGAGGTGTAATTGCAATTCAGATGGGGGAGATGTTTACTTATTAATTTAAGCTAGATATTGGTTTCAAATGCATCAGAGGTTAGTATTCACCATCATTTTCCCCCCAACAGAGTCTTTACCAGTTAAAACCATTGACTTTACAAGTCCTTGGTCTGAGTAAGTAGCCTAACTAAAATTATTTCTTTTTCATCTGAATGTCTTAGTCCATTTGTGTTGCTGTAACAGAAAACTGCACACAGACTGGGTGATTTATAATTAACAGAAATTTATTGACTCAGAGTTCTGGAGACCAGGTAGTCCAAGGTCAAGGTGCCAGCTTCCAGTGAGGGCCTTCTTGCTGTGTTATCACATGGCAGAAGGTGAGGGAGGGAGAGAGGGAGAGAGAGAGAGAGAGAGAGAGAGAGAGAGAGAGAGAGATCCTGCGTGCAAAAGGGGACTAAACTCGTCCTTTTATAATGAACCTCCTCCCATGATCAGGAGCCCAACCCTGTGATAACAGGACTAATGTACTCACAAGGTCATAATCCCATGGCTCAACCATCAATTAAAGGTTCCACCTTCTAATACTGTCACATGGCAATCAAATTTCAACATGAGTTTTGAAAGGGACAAACATTCAAACCACAGCGTGACATATCCCTCCACCACCTCTCCTCCCAAACTCCACCTATCAAAGTTCTACTTATCTTTTTAGATTCTAATAAGCTCCTTGAGGCCATCTCAGAGTCCAGAATTAATCTTTATAAGCACATTTATCTCAGTCTGTCTTTAGACAGACACTTTGTGCACTCCCTGGGGCAGGGGGTGTGAGGGGCAGACACCATCTTCATGATGCCTGCAGGTGATAGACTACTCAATAAATGCTGGTGGTATTGGGCTGAAAACATCTGAGCACTTGGTAGGACTTCAGTGTCACTACAAACGGCTCATGTTTTAACAGATTCTCACTTTTGCAAACCAATCTGGAAGAGTTGCTTTCCTGAGAATAGGTGAAATTCAAGTATAGAAAAAAGTAGGGATTAAAAAAAAAATCCATGAGCATTATAGCATTTATGTTTTCAGTTTAGCCAGATAGAACAGGTTGGCTGAAGTGTGAGTAATTCTCAGTGGACATAGAAAAAGGTAGTTTGAAGACAGAAAGTATCCAAATCAGTATCCCATTCCAAGAGGAGAAGGATGCTACCCTACAGTGTGGATAGGGCTGGTCTGCAGGCTCCAAGCCAATATTAAAGATTGGGTCTCTCATCTGGCCTGGTTGTTCCTATTTGCTCCGCTTACTTTTCCTCCCCCACCACGCAGTGCTCTGCCCTGCCCTGCTCCATGCCCAGGAAGCTGGCCTTTCCCAACCACATCTCCCCTGTTTTTTTGCTGACTGTCTTCCAGGTAGGTTTAGCCAACAGAAGGCAATAGCAGGAGAGAAGAAAGAGGCTGGGTTATTTCTCCCTTTTTTACACCATATCCCTTGCACTGTAAAACTCTGCCTAAGGGGTTGGTGGGGGAGGCAGTACAGAGGAGAAGACAACCTGGTGTCTGCTCTGAAGCTCCTCACAGTCAAGTGTGGTGGTTGATCTTTAGATTCTGGGAGGGAATTAGCTGTATAAAATACAAGAAGTCTGATATATGCATTGATAATTGATAAGGTAGAATAGAAGAAATAAAATTTTAGGTAGAAAGGAGACAAGAAGGGAAGGGAAGGAGTTATCTAAAGTCCTAAGTTTGCCTTGCAGGCTTGCCTAGGACAGGCCAAAAAGAAGCAAGACCCATATCTTTAAAAACACAATGGGTTAGCTTCACATCTGAAATTCCTGAGGAAATTAGTTTTGGAAGAGAAAGAACTTCACCTTCCACCAGAACTCCAAAAGATCACACCTGTTGTTATACTCAGCTGGCCACCCGCAGGCCAGCAGACTCCTTGTCTCCACTCGTCTCTGTTCCCAAAGACCTGTCCCTAAGGAATCAACATCCTTTGCCCGCAGAAAAACTTCAAAGAAAGGAGGCATTTTCCCGCCAAGTACCTCTAACCAACCCCTCCCCATTTCCAGTGCCTATAAAAAGAGATTGTAAGAATTCAGGGCTGCTGCTCTCAAATCTTGAGGTGGCCTTCTGTGTTTCCTTTTTACTTGAATTAAAACCTCTGTTTTTTCTCTGACTGGTGCGTGTTGAAATTCTTTTCTACACAGACCGAAGGACCCTGGGGACCCCGAGGTGAGTTTCCCCTTCCCAGGCCGGGGAACTCCTTAGGACTCTCTGCGGAGCTATCGAGCTCACCCTGACAATAATAATCTGTGGAACAGAGAACAGTTCTGACAGGTGAGGGGGAATTCCTTAATGCAGGTGTCGAGCATGATGTCCTCACTTTTGTTTGCTCGTGGGATATTCTGCCTAATTGCATATTTTGGTGTGTATGCTACTACATATGATCAACAAGGTTAATTTTGTAAGAATGGGACCTTTAACTATAATGAAACGGGGAATGGCTTTGAAAACCTTTTGTATAACAGAGATTTGGTGGTTATCTTGTGACAATTTAAAATAAAAACTTAAGATTAAAAACCAATCTTATAAATCCCCAGTATCACAAATAAAACAAAACAATCTTAGCTGGGCATGGTGGTGCACACCTGTAATTCCACTACTTGGAGGCTGAGACAGGAAGATTGCAGGTTGAAGGCCAGCCTCAGCAACTTAGCGAGGGTCTCCACAACTTAGTGAGACTGTTGGAAAATAAAAAATAAAATAGGGCTGGGGGTGTAGTTCAGAGGTAGAATGCCCCTTGGTTCAATTCCTAGTACTACAAGAAAAAACAAAAAACAACAAACAAAACAGAAGAAGAAGAAGAAGAAGGAGGAAGAGGAGGAGGAGGAGGAGGAGGAGGAGGAGGAGGAAAAGGAAAAAAGTAGTAGCATCATTTTGCAGAGGAGGAAACTGCTTCTCAGAGACACTGGTCTCTGTGGCCTTGCCCAACATGGCTTTTCCACCTCCTTCTGCTCCTGCTCTTTGAAAGCAAGGTGAAGATGTGGCTTGTTCTGTTCTTGGTCTACCTTCCCTCCTGCAAGGAATTAATCTTTTTCTCCTCTCTGACTCCAGGTCACTTCCAGACCTCTCAGAACTTTCTTCCTGTTTCAAACTCTCACTCTTCACCAAACCACTTATCCAGAAAACCTTTTTATCACAAACCAAAGGGTATATCTATTTTTAAATTATACATGGATTCCTATATTACTCTATTACAGGAAATAAAAATCGTACAAAGAAAAAAGAAATATGGAAATGAGGAAAAAGTGTCATAAGCAATATGTTTCCAATAAGCTTTCTTTTACTTCATAGTTGCAAAATCCTTTTACTATTGGTGACATTATAAATTAGTAATTATTAAAAAAAATACTTATGTCATTGAATTAAGCAATGAATTGTTTAATACCATTCACTATTTGGTGAAAGCAGTGAGATTGTCTATGTTTCATTAATGAAACTCTTGGTAAAATAATTAGCAATAGAGAAGTGGGTACTCCAGTTCTAGGTTTTGTTAATATTTGGTTTTAGTTAATATTTGTTTTTAATACCTCACATACATGGAGGAAAAAAATTCACAGAGCCATTTAAATGGAAGGAGTGTGTCATTGACTGTACTTACTGAATTCTCACACTTAGTTTTTAATTCCATACATCAAAATACCTTTTTTGAAAATTTCCTAGTAAATTTTCATATTCTTGGTGGCTCTCAGTCATCTACAAACTAATTAGAAAATGGCACAATATATATTTTTAACAAATGGACTATTCAGTGATTTTTGAAATTCTTTAATTGAAAGATTAATTCACGGGTTGGAAAATTTTGTCTTCAAGTTTAAGCATGCAGATATAAGAATTTTTTTTGTGGTACTGGGGATTGAACCCAGGGGCATTCTATCTTTGAGCTACACCCCCAGCCTTATTTTTTATTCTTTATTTTGAAACAGGGTTTAACTAAGTTGCGGAAGGCCTCACTAAGTAGCTGAGGCTGGCCACAAACACGGATCCTCCGGTCTTAACCTCCTAAGTACTGGGATTACAAGTGTGTGCCTCCACGCCCGGCTTACCTATTAAAATTCTTATATAAGCCAGGCATGGTGGCATATGCTTGTTATCCCAGTACTTGGGAGGCTGAGACCAGAGGATCCGTGTTCGTGGCCAGCTTCAGCTACTTAGTGAGGCCCTCCGCAACTTAGTGAGACCCTGTTTCAAAATAAGGAATAAAATTTGGGCTGGGGGTGTAGCTTGGAGGTAGAATGCCCTTGGGTTCAATCCCCAGTACTGCAAAAAAAAAAAAAGAATTTTAATAGATAAAAATCAATTTTGGCCACAAAATTACATAATGACAGATACATTTTCAAATATTCCTCTTGAAAATGCTCTCTCTGTTATATGAGTTTGTTTTTGGTGTCTTTTTACAAAGCAGTTACTTTCTCGTTACGGAAATAACATAACTTGAAAGGACAGAGTAAGCAAAAAAAAACCTTTTTTAAAATCTCCTGAATAAAGCCTACCTGATGGCCACTTGTCTTCACCAAAAAAAGGGAGCATTTATATGTCTTATAAAAGAAAAATGTCCAATATCTTTAAGTTTTTTTTTGTGTGTGGTACTGGGAATTGAACCCACGGGCATTCATTCTATGTCTGAGCTACACTTCCAGTCCTGTTTTACTTTTTATTTTGAAACAGAGTCTCACTAAGTTGTGGAGAGCCTCCCTAAGTTCCTGAGGCTGGCCTTGAACCTATGATCCTCCTATCTCAGCCTCCCGGTCACTGGGATTACAGGCTTGCCACTGTGCCCAGTGTATGTGTCTGCATTCTTGAAGCTATAATCTAAAAGATTGACCATGTAATTTAGAGGAAAGAAGATTTATTTTCTTACAGTTTCGGGTTCAGTCCATGTAAGACCAGAGACCATGGATGTCAGGGCATGGCGACAGGAAGTAGAGAAAGGGAGAGCACATGGACTGTGCTCATATCATGGAGACCGGAAGCAAGACAGCGAGCCAGGGGAGGAGGAACCAAATATAATTTCCAAGGCCTCACCCCCAGGGACCACCTCCTCCAGCCATATCCTACCGGCCTACTGGCTACCACCAGGGTAAATCCATTACCTGCTGCTGGGATTACAACCCTCATGACTTCACTCTATCAACCCTGAATATTAATAAATGAGCTCTTTAGGGGACATTTTATATCTAAGTATAACACTGGCATGATGTTTGTTACTATTGTCTGTGTTGAAGAGAGCTGAAAGCATTGACAGGGATTAGGGACACCGTGTGAAAACACGGAGGACTGTCGCCTCACAAGGGCTCAGAAATGCTAGTGATAGGAATGTTTGTGATAGGACGGTTCTTTGTCCCATGAGGCACAGGCCAGGCCCACAGGTATAAGACCCCCTGGGAAGCCAGAAAATTCCCTAGGGAGGGAATAATGGAGCAGAAACCCCAGTGGAGAGAGGGAGATGGTCTAGGGGAGGGTGATGGTGATGGTGGGGGAGGGAGAGTTAGTGAAACACTTTGACTGATGTTATGTACACAAGTAAAATGAGCAATGCCAATCTCAATATCATGTCTAGGGAAGGGTGAGTGGGGGAGGAGCTGGGGGGAAGTTCACTGAGTGCTGTGTGCATGTATGTCCTTATCACTATGAACTACATTATGATGTGAGACTACAATGCACCGATAAAAATATGTGTGCGTGTGTGTATGTATATGTGTGTGTGTGTGTGTGTGTGTGTGTGTGTGTGTGTGTGTATGCCTGGGGCTAACTTACCTATGTTTAGTCCACCATCTTTCCATCTTGTAACCATAGGGAGAAAGCCAAGAACACGGTCACAGGACATTTGGGTTGCAATGTGATAGGTCCCTTTTCAACACTGTGCATGTGGAGGCACAAACTTTGAACTGGAAGGAGCTTTGGAGTTCTTTAAGCCCAGGCCTGTTAGTCCAGCAATGAAAAGACAGAGGCAGAAGTGGTTAGAAGAACCCAGGCCTCCTAGTTCTCAGGACAGAATCCTTTTCTCTCTAACACAGTCCCTCTAGGTTGTAGTATTGTAGCTACAGGGAAATATAGACCCTGCTCTCTCTGTCTTTCAAGGGGTAGCCTATTGCTGGCCAAAGTGGCAAATCCATTGATGGGGGAGAATTAGAAATTTGCAGGCCTCTGGGAAGTTTGGCTTTATGATGACAGCCCCCTAAACCCTGTTGTCCTTGGAAGTACAAGATCCAGGCTGAGATCACTAACTGGACGTGGAACTCAGGCTCTGTGTCCTGCAGTCTATGTATTTCCCATTCAGTGCCAGTTATTCATTCCTCCCATCCAAACAAAACCAAAATGAAAACCACAAATGGAGCAGTGTGAAAAAAAAAAGCCTTAACCCAGAAGTGAGAAAGCTGTGACCATTTTGCAGAAATATTTGCTTCCTGAGCAGAGACATAGCAGTGCCGTGAGATCCTGCAGGACAAGGGGCTCACCTGGGGTGCTGGGAACTTGAGTGGGAAAGGAGTGAGTGGCTGGGGCATAAGGGTTTTCTTTCTTCTTTGTTGAAAAGACAAATGGGAATGAACTGGGAAAAAGAGCCACAGCTCCTTCCAAGGTGAGGTTTATAACAGAGTGCCTGTGTGCAGGGAGGGAGCGTCAGAGTCGGCTGCATGTTCTAGAAAAAGGTTGCAATTTTATCCTGAAGCTTTTTCCCAAGCCTGGTTCCTGGGCTATGGAGTCCTTGGTGTCTAGGATTTTTGAGGGCAGGACTGTGGGTTGGAAACTAATCCCAGGCCTTTCTTTGCCATGCCAGTTGAGTCACCTTCAGCATGTGATTACAGGATTGAGCTGGCATCCTCTACTCTTAAAATGGGATAGCCAGACCTTCCTTAGAGGGCTTTCATGAGAACTAAATAGCGTAAGATATGCTAAACTGCATAATGCTAGAAGCATAGTAAGTGGTCAATGATGATAATAATAATACAAAATACGTGACATATAGAGAAGGTAAAATCAATGATATAAGAGACACCAGTGTGTCGGGAGCTATTTCCTTGGTTTAGAGTTGCAAATACAGCCCTGAGAGGTACAAGCTCAACCAAACGCGCAGATTGAGATCTGCTGATAAGTGTGCTGTGTTTTTCACAACAGCTAAATGTTCTCAGAGTGTTACTGTTTGGAGCGATGCCGCGGGTTCTTGTTCTTAGCTAATTTAGAAAAAGTTAGCCAGAACTACTGTTGCAAGCTTGAACAAAGTTTTTATTATTACAGAGAGAAACGGGGGACAGAGTAAGCAAAGCACTACGCCAGAGGTGACGTAGTGGAGTGCCTTTGAAAGTAAGGCACCGAGGCCCTTTGAACATACACAATTTTTATAAGAATTATTATCCCTTGTTTCTTATCTCACTTAACCAATAGTCTTCTCTTCCCACCAAAAGCAGGGTCAGATCAGCCAATTAAACCTTTTTTTCTAGCCCCCTTTGTTCATTTTCACAGAGACAGATAGGTCAGGTATCGCTGATTAACAGGTGTTGTCTGGTTAACAAGGTCAGGGGGCTACCATTCAGTGTCTAGCTGGGCTAACAGCCAATTTTTAGCTGACCAAGGTCAACCTTGGCTGCAGCTCTCGGCTGACAACTTAGA
>PVJS01007767.1:0-52500 GCA_004027185.1 Glis glis | reverse complement strand
TTTCAAAGTTAGCATGCCTTTATTCTGGAAAATAAGTTAAAACAAGGCTGCATCTACATGGGATATTCATAATTTTAGTAGGTTTACCATTTGTGGCTCAAATAAATTTCAGGTGCCAATTCATGTATTTTTGTAAACTGAAAGTTCTGTAGTTTGATTGAATCTCAAGGTTCATACTTAGTCCTAACAGTGATCAAGAAATACAAACTGAAAGACCAATAGCCTCAAGTTTTCTACTATTGGCCTGGCATGCCTATCTGAAACATGACAAGGCACCAGCATAAAGCCATTCACCACTGAATTCTATTTTGTTGTCGTTGTTATTGTTAATAAACCCTCCACTGAGGATACAGTAAAGTTTAAGGATATCGACTATTTAGATTGAAGGGATGATACCTAGCAGACACCAACCCTTAATAGAAAAAAATTTCAATATCCTGGAAAAAAAGGCCATATTATAGATATATTATTACTGGGGATAATAGGAGATCTGTTTCATGGAGAACTGGATCCATGAAGCTTGAGGGAGAGAGGGAAATGTGAGAAACTGAGAGGAAGGGGGCATAAGTGGAAATTCTGCCTATTTATCTTGTGTGTTGATTTACTCTCGGGGTGAAGTTTACTGGTAGTGAGACCCAATGTTCTCTAACATAATCTAATTGTCTTTTGGCTTGGGAAGTTGCTTCAGGCAGCATTCTAACAGCTGTAATCCAAAAGGATTGGCCACACAACTTAGAGGAATGGAGATTTATTTGCTCACAGTTTTTGGAGATTTTAGAGTTTCAGTCCATGTCACGCTGTGTCTGTGTAGAGAGATCAGGGCATGGTGGCAAGAAGCAGGGCAATGGAGAGAGTTAGGCTCCCCTCTCACATCATGGAGGCCGGAAGCAGGGGGAGGAGAGACCCTATATAGTCCCCATGGTCACACCCCCATAAGTCCCTCATTAGCAACCAAGTCCTGCTTCCAACATTGCTACCTTGTTTCTGTGAAGGCTAGGAGGACATTCTAAACCTAATCTATTATACTCTAGCCCTGGGCCCCTAGACCTCACAGCCACCTTATAATGCAAAATGCATTTAGTTCATCCCCCATAGTCTTAACAGTTCCAGCATCACTCAAAAATCCAAAGTCCAAAGTCTCCCCTGAGACTCAAGGTAAACTCTTGGCTGTGAGTCCCTGTAAAAACAAAAAGCAAGTTAAATACATCCGATGTGCAATGGCACAGAGTAAACATTTGCATTCCAAAAGGGGGAAATTGAGCCATAAAAAGAAAGAATGGGACCCAAACTGTATAAATATCCAGCAGGGCAGGCATTTGATCCCATAGCTCCACATCTGGCCTCTGGGGCACATGGTAGTGAGATGTGATCACCAAGGACCTTGGCAGTCCTGCCCCTGTGGCCTGGATTATTGCAATGCGCAGCAAACTGGCTCTTCTATCCTGTCTTCATGGCTTGCAGCTTGCAGCCTTTCCTTGAGGTTGTTCCATGTTTCTGGCACTTCAAATCTCAGGGATTTTCCATGAAACCTTGGCTTCACCCTTATCTCTTCAAAAATTGCCCCATTTGAGCCTGTTTGCAGGGATTCCAACATGGCCACACATTCCTGAGACCAACTGTCAGCAGGAAAGGTAATCATGTCCTATTTAATCACTGAACTTGGGACCTTTTCAATCACAGCCACTGTCCCCACCTCCATCATGGCCACTGCTGACTGCACCTCCATCATGGCCACCACTTACTCCTTCCTTTCATCCATCTTATTTTATTCCACAACATTCATTCTCTGGGCCCTAATTTTACACATGACTTCCTGGCCAAATTGCAAATCTATAAAGTTTCTCTGCTTTGGGTACTTTGCTGTTTTGAGATTTCCTCTGCCAGCTTAATCAGTCCATCATCTTTAAATTGGACTTCATGCAAAGTTGCAGGACACAAGCAAAATGCTGATAAGGTCTTTGCTAAAGTATAACACATGTGCCCTTTACTCCATTTTCCTATAGAGTCCTCTTAAATTTCCTGAGCACAGTCTCTACCATCTGCCTTTATCCACATTCTGGACCTTCCAACTTACTCTCACAAACCATTTCCAAAGACACATGATCAGACTTGGATATAGCAGCGACCTCACTCCTCTGAAACCAATTTCTGTTTTAGTCAAAATTCTCACTGATGCAATCCAAAACAACTGACCACACAACGTAGAGGCTGGTAGATTTATTTGCTCACAGTTTTTTGAGATCTTAGAGTTTCAGTCCACGTCAGGCTGAGTCTGCAGAGTTCAGGTCATGGTGGTAGAAGCAGAGAGATGGAGAGCACTAAGTTCCACTCAAAGCATGGAAGACTGGAAGTAGAGAGCAAGGGGCAGAGAGACCTTACATAGTCCCCAAGGCCACGCCCCCAGGAGCCCCTCCTTAGCAACCAAGCCCTGCTTCCAATATTGCTGCCTTGTTTCCATGAGGGCTAGGGGAACATTCTAAATCCAAACCAGTACAGAAGTTTCCATTTTAATTGTTACATTTTATTATATAGTTTATAAGGCTCAGTTTTACATAATTATAACTAATATTCAATCACATGTGATTATAGATTATATGAATAATGAAGAAAGATCTGAAAACTGGTCTCCAGCTGGTTTATCTCAATGACAACATTTTACAAAATTACAGTACAGTGTCAAAACCTGGATACTAACATTGGCACAATCTACCCAGTTTATCAATATTTCCGCAGCTTTGCTTGTACTCATATGTTTCATTCTATACAATTTTCTCTTCTGTCTAAGTGTGCACATACACTGCCACATTCGAGAATCTAAAGTTTCATCACAAGGATTTATTTTGTTGATCTTTTATGATTACATTCACTTCCCACTATCCTGTATGCCATCCCTGGCCTATTCATAGACAACTACTACTATATTCTCCATTACAATATTTTATCATTTCAATATGCTTTATAATTAGAATTATAATATGTTATATATATTATATATATATAACATATATATATAACATATATAACATATATATATATACACACACACACTGGCTTCTCTTATATAACACTGGCTTCTCTTATATATGTTATATAACATATAACATATATATATACACACACACACTGGCTTCTCTTCCATTCAGAATAATCTCTGCAGATTCACAAAAGTTTTCTCATGTGGCATTATCAGTAGTTGTTTCCATTTTATTACTGCATAGTATACCATGGTATAGATGTACTAGAGTTTGTTTAACCATTCACCCACTGAAGAACTTTTGGAGCTTTAGAGTTTTGGGTTATTATAAATATAGCTCAAGTATTTATGGATTAATATTCATGTACAGGCTTTGTGTGAGCACACATTTTCATTTCTCAGAGATAAGTGTCAGCACAATTTCTGGGTCAAATGATAATTGCATATTTAATTTTTAGGGAAACTACCATGTTTATTCAGATTGGTTATACCATTTGCATTCCTACCGGTAGTTGTAGAATTACACAGTTTTTCTGCATTCTCAAAAAAAGATATTGTCATTATTTTTTATTTTATCCATTGTTATCAGTGTGTACTAATTGCTCATTGTGGCTTTAATTTGCATTTCTCTGATGGCTAATAATGCTAATCATCTTTTCATGTGCTTATTTGCCATCTGTGTATCCTCTTCATAGAGATATATTCATCTATTTTGCCTATTTTCTTATTGGATTTTTTTTTACTTTCAAATTTTGAAAGTTCTTTATATATTCTGGACTCTAGTCACTGGTTAGATACATGGTTGAAAATATTTCCTTCCAATATGTAGCTTGTGTTTTCTAGTTGTTATGAGCTTTTGTGGAACAAAGGATTTTAATTTTGATTAGATACAATTTGTCATGTTTTCATTTCATGAATCATGCTTTTTGTGTCACATTTGGCTGGAAAATCCTTAAGGTTTTTTTCTAAAAGTTTTATGGCTTTACTTTTTACATGTAAGATCATGATCAGTTATGAATTACTTTTTAAATAAGTTGTTCTTTAATAATTTTAGTTCAAGGCCCATGTTTTGTTCTATGTCCAATTGCTCTAGCACCGTTTGTTCAAAAGGCCATATTTTCTTCATTGAATCACCTTACAATCTTTGAAAAAAAATCATTTGGTGTACCTGTGTGTGCCTATTTCTAAGTTTTCTAGTCTGTTAACTGGATCTCTGCATTGATTTTTCTTCCAGAAGCACAATGTCCTCATTAATATAGCTGTATATGAGAACTTAATTATTGCGTAAAATGATTATTCGATTTTATTCTTATTTTAAGTTTATTATAGCTATTTCAGAGCCTTTAATTTTTTAAATACATTTTAGATTTGTCTATGTCTCCAAATCATCATAAGCATTTATGTAGAGATTATATTCAACCAATTTAGGGAGAACATTTATTTTGAGTTTCCCAAGCCATAAACATATCGTTGTGTTTATTTAGTTTTTCTTTGATTTCTTTCATCAACATTTTGAATTTTAATATACATATCCTAAACATAATTTTTAAATGTAAATCTATGTTTTATATTATATTTGGCATAATGTATATGTAAATTATATGTAAATTATATTGTGCTCTAAATTTCCATTTTCCTCATACTTAGTATATGAAAATGTGATTGGTGTTTTACACATTAATTTTGTATTCTGTGATCTTGCTTATTCTAGGATCTTGGTGCAATCTATTTTGTAGATTCCTTGTGGTTTTCTACATAGACAATTATGTCATCTATAACTCTAAAGATAGTTTATTTCTTCCTTTCCAGTCAGTGGTGGCCTTTATTTCCTTTTCTTGCCTTATTTCAGTGACTACAACTTCAATATTGAATTGAATTAGAATGATGAAAGTTGACATCTTTGCCTTCTTCCTGATTTTTGGGTAACAGCATTGAGACTTTCACCATTATATATTGTCAGTTGCAAGTTTTTAATGTCATTGTTAGGTTGGGGATTTATTATGAATTAATTGTATTGCATAGTATATTGCATAATCTTCCATGCCCATGTATAGAAATCCAATTATCTGATTTTACCCTTGGACATGTTAGTCCCACTGGTAGTGAGTGCAGCATCCTTCTCCCTGGAAGCGGCCACAAGGTCTGCTCTGGAATAGTTACTGCTTCTGACCTTCATTTCATTTGAGGTCCTTGTGAAATTACTTAGGAATGAAAGAGAAACATCAAAGTAAAATGCTGTTTTTGCATCTGTTCATATGACCCTATTGTAACAAACATTGCTATTTGGCAGGAACTTATTGTTTTCCTATTGGTACACCTCTTTTTTGTTAAATAGAAAATACAGACACTCATCTCTAACCATTGGAGGCATCTCAAACTTGTCACAAAAAGCTGTGGTTGAATAGCAGCATAGTATAAGTCAGCACATGACTTTGCAGAAATGAGGCTGTAAGTTATTTGGCATATGATACAAATTTGTCATAAAAAGATGTGGCGGAATAGCTGTATAGTGTAAGTCAGTTAGCACATGGCTTTGCAGAAGCGAGGCTGTAGGTTATTTGGCATTTGGTACTCTACTAATCTCAATTCCTCTGAACAGACAGAAGGAGTCACATAGAAGCATAGGGACAAGAAACAATTTCTCTGAGCAATGTCTCTTCAAGGGCAAAGTGGTAATAGAATTTAAACAGAAGGGAGGTTTCGTGCCACAATAAGCAACCTCTTTGTAATTCCTCCTAAATCCCTGACTAGAGAGTTGAAGCAACACTGAAGATACTGTTAGGTGAGTTTGTTTCAAATTATTTCTGTAGCAAGTGAATCTACATGTTGTCACAATAAAGACTGAGAGGAAGGAGCATGGGAGACCACCTGTATGCAGAATATAAGAATGATCCGTTGACCCCTAGTCCTAGCGCACAGTTTACCTCCTCTCTCTCCTGTCTGCAGTCCACCCACTCCTCTCTTGCCTTCAAACAGATCTGTAAAACCTTAGTGCTTTGCTAAGAACAAACGTTTCAGACTAGATCTGCAGCTACATTTGGATTGTCTTTTGTTATCTACCCTAAGAAAATCTTTTCTGGAGTAAGACCAAGGCTTTTGGTGCAAAACTTGTCATTCCACCAGTTTAATGTCTCTTCATAAGTTAACTAAAATTAAGTGGGCTCAACATTCATCCAACAAACATTTATTGAGTACCTATTATGAGTAAGACATATGACTGAACAAAATTGAGCTATTAAACAACTTTGTCATTAGTGCCATTTAAACAAACAAACAAAACCTCAATTCTGAATAATATTTCTTTAAGGAAAAATTGTTGCTATTGAGTATATTTGCAAAAAATGAACCCTGTCTGATTAAGCATTTTAGAAGTTTAAGCTTTTATTTTGAGTAAACTATTTCTATTTCTATCACTGTGAATAACTATATGATCTCAGCTTATCCTTGAAATTTATCTAGTGTCTTGAAATCCACTAGAATGAACCTGACCAATGACCATGGTTTAAAAAGAAATCTCATGCCAACTTCTTAGAATAGAACCATCTACTTAACAACTTCCTTCCACTAAAATCTATTTCTATCTGGACCATGGCCACATATAGTTCTTGATTTCTTTCTTTAAACTCTTCTTCATCTTGAGTTTGGGAACAAATGCATGATATTTATATCTTTCTCAGATTGTCAGCATTATTTTCAACATTCTGCTTGATAAAGTCCTTAGTTAGGGAGTTTTGTGTTTTCTTGTTTATTTTGACGAGTTTTTGTGTACTTTTGTAGCCTAAAGATCATCAGGCTCATCAACCAAGAGATGTAAATGAGGTCATGCTAGCATTCATGTGTAAATTCTGCTGAGATATTTCCTTCCATAGGTACGACTGCAGGATCTCAGGCCCGTAAACATCTCCAGCTATTGCCGAGGTCACTTACAGTGTGTTCCCCGTCTGCTTGGATACTGATTTTACACATCTAGGTATTGTTGCTTTCCCCCCATGTCTCCACTGTTGATCAATGTATACACTTATTTTTTTTAGCATATGTGCTATATTTGCCCTGACTGTGACATCTCATTGCAGCCCCAACCAAGCCAGAATTTAAGAAGCATTACTTATTCCCATGACCGAAATGACCTTCATGAAGAAGCCGCACTCAAGGAGCCACATATGCTTTTGATTCAGTTAACATGATATTCCAGAAAAGGTGAATCTATAGGGACAGGGAACAGATAAACATTTGCCAGGGTTGAGGGTTGAAGAGAAGGCTTTTTACAAAGGGGAAGAAAGGACTTCTTTGAGGTTTTTGAAATTATATATTGATTGCTATGGTGTATACTCAACTGAATGTGTTTGTCAAAATGCATAGGGCTATATAAAAGGTACATTTTATTGTATGTGAATTTTACCTTAGTTTTAAAAAATATTGTTTGTGAAAATATTTCCTTTAACTTATGCTTACCTCCATAGTTGAGGACAACTCAACCCTATAGGTGAGTTGGATGTGGGAAAGGGGGGCACAAATGACAATCTCTGTGTCCTCCTTTGGGCTTCACTGCATGTACCCTGCCTCCTTTAGCCAGAACACAAGATCTCATGTACATTTCTTCACAGCAGTAGATTCTTAGACCCAATGATTCTAGTTCTAAATGTATGATAAAAATATTTAAATTTATATAAATTCAATTAATGATATATTTTGGTTCCCTGCAAAATTTGCTCCCTGATGTTTAATTTTTAATCAGTGGGTTGTAGTAAAATAATTTTATTCTAAAAAGACACGTGCAACGGACTTCATAAATGACTCACCATATCGGATTTTGCAACATAATCAGAAACTAAACAAATGCCTTGCTATAGTTTAGATCTTGAATGTCCCCACCATGGGCCCATGTGTTCATGGTTTGGTCCCCAGCTTGGCATTATTAGAAGGTGGTGGAACTTTTAAGAAGTTGGGTTCAGTGTCTGAGGTCTTGGGTCATTGGGACTGCTCTCTTGAAGGGGACAGTGGGAATCCAGCCCATTCTCATTGTTCTTTGCTTCCTGGTTGCCATAAGATGAGCCGCATGCTCCATCACACATACCCCACCATGATGTACAGTCTCACCATTGGCTCAAAAGCAATGGGGCCAAGAGATTATGGGCCTGTGAAACTGTGAGCCAGAAGAAACCTTTCTTCCTTATGAGTTGATTATCTCAGGTATTTTTTTACGGTGATGAAAAGCTTGGCTAACACATATCTGCATTGCACAATAACATGTCTACTATATTGATCTTAAAGTCTTTGCTTCAAACACTTCTCTGAAAGTACTCTTTCCATCTTTATGGCATTATAAACTTTACAATGGCCTTTCTGTACAACAAAAGTATCTCTCATTTCAACTCACTTATTCTCGTTTCCCCTTTTTAGAGTTTGAAATACTTCTCGCCTCTTTCCATTAAAAAATGCTTGAAACGATTAAAATGTTTTTCTTGTTTTTTTTCTCCTTCAGCGAACCAGCCAGGATATCGTTTTTATTTTCCCAGATTATCTTTATTCTCTTTTCTGGTCTACTTTATTATTATTGCAAGTATTATTAGTAATAGCATTACTATTAATAATCTACTGTTCATGTTGCCTTAAATTTTACTCCCAGAACTTAACACAGTTCTTCACAAAATCTGATGAGAAGAGATCAGACATACAGCCATTTCATTGTAGATACTATGTTTGCATCCATGTAGCCTTAGTTCAGATTGCCTTTTTGGGACACTTGTTGGCTTATTTTTTTTTTTAATTTCTGGTTAAACTTCCCTTCTATCCTAGCTCCATATCACTTAGAAATCTCATCAATATTCATTAAGATTCTCATTTAAGTCTGTGGATGAAGTGCTATCTTAAGGCACAGGATGAAAGATAATACCCACCAAAATTGGTGTGATCCATTAATTGGAAACCTCTGGGTATAGCTGTTAAATCAGATACAAATTCACCTAATTGTGTAATCATCCCACTCATATTCTCCTTTTTATTCATAAGGATATCATGAGAGACCTGTAAGTGTCTTACTGAAATATGGATATTTCTTGTCTACTGCATTCTTCTGATTTTCTAGTCTGGTAAGCCTGTCAAAAAAGAAAACCAGCTTAGTCTAAGAAGGCTTATTCCTAGTCCACCCATAGAGTACTGCTTTCTTTTCTAGTAGCTTGCAACACATCCTTGTAACTATCGCTTCTGAGTTATTGCCTGAAATTGATATAAAACACTCTGATTTCAAAATATAAACATTTTTCCTTTTCAAGAAACAAATTGTGATTTTCCCAACTCTAGTCTTATGGAATCATTTCTGTTTTCAATGAACCTTTTAAATTAATCAATTAATTAATTTTTATTTAAAAATTTATTGGGCATTGTAAACATGGTAGTGAGATTCATAGTGAAACATTTGTATATGCACGTAAAATTATTTGGTCTGCTTCCTTCTCCTTATCTCCCCTCTTCCTTCCCCTAATCTCCTTCCACTACTTTATGATCCCCTAATTTTCATGAGGATTATTTTCTTTTTCATTGAAATGTTTTTTCCTTTCTCCAGGGAATAAGAAATGAACATTTTTCCTTTTCTTTAGTGTGTGTGTGTGTGTGTGTGTGTGTGTGTGTGTGTGTGTGTGTGTTTGTGAAAGAGAGTGAGAGACAGAGAAAGACTAGGGATTGAACCTGGGGACATTCTACCTCTGAGCCACACCCCCATCCCTATTTTATTTTTTATTTTGAAACTATCTCACTAAGTTGCTGAGGCTGTCCTCCAACCTGAAATTCTCCTGCCTCAGCCCCCCAAGTACCAGGGTTACAGGCATGAGCCACTGTACCTGGCTACTCCTTTTTTATTTTTAAAGGGTTTTTAACTAATACACAAAAACATAAAGGTTGCACATAGGTTGTACATATTAATAGGGCCCTGTAATATTCTATACAAGTACATATTGTGTAATGTAAAATGAGGTTAAACATAATTTTGTTTCCTCAAACATTTTTCATTTTTTATGGCGAAAACTTTCAAACTCCTTCAAGCTTTTTGAAATGTACACTACATAATTGTTATCTATGGTTATTGTACTGTGCAAGAGTACCCAGGAGCTTCTTGCTCTTGATCAACTCTCTCCATGACCTGCTGCTATTTCCAGCCTCTGGGATCTACCATTCTACTCTCAACTTCTATGAGAGCAACCTTTCTAGATTCCACGTATGAATGAGATCATGTAGTTCTTATCTTTCTGTGGCTGATTTACTTTACTTACCATAATGATCCATGTCACAAATGACAGAATTTCACTATTATTTTTTTGTAGTATTGGTGATTGAACCCATAGGCATTCTACCACTGAGATGCATCCCCACCCCCACACAACCTTTAAATCTTGAAACAGGGTCTTGCTAAGTTACCACATTCTAGACCTGAACCTGTGATCCTTTTGCCTCAGCCTCCCAAGTACTGAGATTATAGGTGTGTGTCATTGGACCCAGCTGAATTTCATTATTTTTGTGGCTGAAGAGTTTCCCATTTTGTATATGTGCCATATTTCTCTTTATCCACTCATCAGTTGATGCACACTTAGGTTGCCTCGTTTCTTGGCTACTGAGAATAGTGCTGGGATGAACATGGAGTGCAGAGGCCTCTTAGCAAACTGATTTTAAGGAAATGAACATTGTTTTTCACCAGTCTATTCAAGTCTTATAAAGTAATTCATAAAAAAATAAGAAAGTGACAAAAGCCCCTTGAAACATATAAGTAATGTGAATATTTCTTAAGTAAAATGAAAATGCATGCTGAGTATCTCTTATCTGGATTTCAGATTTTTTTTTTGATTTTGAAATGTTTGCATATGCATGATGAAGTATCTTATGCATGAGACCTAAGTCTAAACACAAAATTCATTTACGTTTTATATATGCTACAGATAGCTTGAAGGTTATTTTATACAATATTGTTAGTGTACCTGTATATTATTGTGAACTATCACATGAGGAGGGGTGCGAAATTTTTCAAATGTGGTATAATATTGGCACTGAAAATAATTATTTTGTAGTATTTTGAATTTTGGGGTTAGGCATGCTCAACTTGTAAATGCCTTTGATTAATATAAAGTCATGTTTTAAAATGAGTTGCTATTTCTTACCTGTAAAGTTTCAAAAAATCATTAATTTCTTGCATTTATCAAAAAATTTTGAATTGTATACTTTATTCCAAATTCCTTTCTAAGGATTAAGGATTAGTTGGAATGAAGTACAGATATTTTCTTGCCTTCCTTACATTCAGATTATAATTCAAAACTGAGAGAAACAAGCAAAAGCACAGATTCTATCAATGAAGTTATTTCTAATACTAGCTGAGAAAAAGTCACAGCATGATGGAGAGGACCAGGTGCTTATTTGCCCTCCTAGGACTGGGAAGTGAATAATTCAGTTAAGATCTCAGTGATGACCAGGTGTGGTGGTACATGCCTGTAATCCCAGTACTTGGGAGGCTGAGAAAGGAGGATCACAAAGTTCAGGCCATTGTGTGGTAAACTCGCGAGACCCTGTTTCTAAATAAAAACTAACATAGAACTGGGGGTGTAGTTAAAATGTAGAATTCAATCTGGTCTAAATCCCAAGTACCCCCCCCCCCACACACATACATGCACACACATCCTGGTGCTGTGACGTGCAGGAGAAAACACAGGGGGACTCAGAGGAAGAAGATTACAGTCAAGGGGAAATAGTTGAAAGCCTTTAAGACAAGGGAGAGAAAAAGGCAAATGTAGCCGGGCGTGGTGGCGCATGCTTGTAATCCCAGTACTTTGGGAGTCGGAGACCGGAGGATCCAGGTTCGCGGCCAGCCTCAGCTACTTAGTGAGACTCTCTGCAACTTATTGAGACCCTGTTTCAAAATAAAGAATAAAAAAAATAGGGCTGGGGGTGTAGCTCGCAGGTAGAATGCTCCTGGGTTCAATCCCCAATACTGGAAAAAAATGTAAAAAAAAATCAAGTCAGGAACTTCCAATGAACCAGTTACTTTCTTCTTTCCTTCTTTGGTTTATTTAGTAGAAATGCTATTTTTGTCTCAGAATTTAACTAAATTATTAAAAACTAAAAAACAAAAAAATTCTGGACTCTCATGTTAATGTTTTACTTTATGCTTTTCACATTAAGTATGCATATTCTGTGAGCTTATTCAACTCCAACATTTAAAAAGCACTTTTACTGTTTTACTTCACTAACATGTACAGGAGGGAGGAGGGGGGACAGGGTGAGATCCTAAAGGAAACACCAGTGATATAAACGTACATAAATTTATCACTCTGAATCCCACTCTGTTGTATAATGCACCAATGCAATGTACCAATAAAATTATTTTAAAAAGAAAAATACTGTTAGCATGAGAATTATATTTCCAATTAAAATAATGCCATGTGTATTTCAACCATTTTGCTTTACATTTTTTTAATTTTCCTGGATCTTGTCTTCTATATCTTCTCCCAGTGAAATCAGTATTAATGTTGTAATACCCAAAACACCATTAATACTTCAAGTGCTTTTTAGAAAGAATACAAAAAATAAAGCATATGTTTGTCTACAATTTGCTTTTCTTTGTAATGATATAGTATACACCTCCATCTATATTAATTCATACAACTCTAGCTTATTATTTTTATCTTCTACAGAATGTTATTTTATACAAATATTATTTATATATAATATACTTAAGCATTTTATTCTTCCCTTATTTATGACCAATCTGACAATGCTATAATAAATATCATCTATTTATTTCCGTTTGATATATTCCTGTAAGTGGGGTGGCAAGTTCAAACTGTAAGTGCCTTGAAAATACATTGCAAGTGTTTTGTGCAAGTATTTCCTGATTGATTTTCCATCCCTTCCAACGATGTATGAGAGGATCCTTGTCTGTACATCCCTAGCAGCATTATCCAATTTTACACTAGGAAGAAAGGTTATATCATGTTTGTTCTATTTTCATCCTGGATATTAAACAAAGCAGGATTTTCTTTTCTTTTTTCCCTTCCCTTTTCTTTTTTTCTTTTTTGTGGTGCTAGGGGTTCAGCACAGGGGAATTGTACCTCCAAGCTACACCCTCATCCCTATTTTATTTTTTATTTGGAAACAGGGTCACACTAACTTGCTGAGAACCTTGCTAAGTTGCTGAGGCTGTCCTCGAACCTGTGATTCTCCTGTCTTAGTCTCCCACGTAATGAGATTATAGGTGTGCACCACCACACCTGGCAGGAAGCAGGATTTTCTATGTTCAGTTTTCATTTGGAGTTCTGTTTTGGTATTTATTATACCTTTGTTCATTTATTTTATTATGCTGATTTCTTTCTTCAAACTGTACATGTTCTTTGTGCATTCTGTTTATAAGCATTTTGAGTTCTGTATGTTTTAAATTAGTCAGACATTTTTATTAAAAAGTTGAAATAACATATTGTGCACTATTTATAGCATGTTTTAGTTACTTAGGACTATGACTATGATGTTGTTAATTAAAGGTAATTAAAGTGTAGGAAAATCCATATTTAATGGCAGCATAATAATTTCTAACATAGCTTCAGCATCATTTTCTTATTTATTTTCCTTATATTGGCTATTGAGATTGTTAATGTTTTTACAATAAAAAACAATACTTATTATAAAGCATTTAGCTTGATTCATATTTTCAGTTTAGAATGCTTGAATGAGAATTAGTGGATTTAAACCCACGAACATTTTAAGCCTTCTAATTAACATGTCTAATAAATATAAATATTTTTTCTTTTTTCTTTGTCTCTTCATTATGTTGCCATTGATAGATTCATATTTCTGCATATTACAGTGTTTCCAAATATATTTTATTTGAGTTGATTTTTGTACCATTAAGCTCTCCTCATTTGCTTAGTGGATTATTTCCATTATCTTTCCAATGGCTATTGTTTTTATGCTCTTCTTTCCCTTTTGAATGATAAAGCTTTATGCACTAACTTTGCAAAAATGATGTCTCATGTTTAATAAATCTCCAGGTTAGAAGACTCAATAGAGAGATTTATGTTCACATGCAAAATATTTAATTATATAAATTAAAGATAATTCTGCAAAGTTGTTTCTTGCTTATTTTATTTCTGGCACTAAAGTGACTACATCATGGAAACAGGGACTTTATCTGATTCCTTCCTTCCTTCCTCTTCTTTTCCTTCTTCTTTTTCTTTTCTTTTTTTTTGTGTGATACTGGGGATTGAACCCAAGGGCATTCTACCTCCAAACTACACCCCTAGCTCTTTTTATTTTTATTTTTTGTTTTGTCTTGTTTTGAAACAAGATCTTGCTAGGCTGCTGAGAGTCTGACTAAGTTACTGAGGCTGGTCTTGAACCTGCGGTCCTCCTGTCTCAGCCTCCCAAGTACTGGCGTTACAGGCATGCACCACCATGCTCAGCTTCCTACTGTATTTTCAACTTGTAAAATATTTTCTGGCAATTATGTGTTCAATAATATCTGTCAAATTAGTGAGTGAATTAATTGTTCAGTTTGTTCAAGCACTTATTTCAAAGTAAGTTTTACTCTTAATATCAGTGGAGATTATGTTGACAGAGAAACTAAATCCTTTTTGTTTTACTTGGACTTCTAGGCATTAAAATTTCTTTAATCTAAAGTACAAACAATTGGAAAAATGAACAACTTACTTTGGGATAAAGATATATTCTTTTGCATGAGGACATCTTAATGATTAGTGCATAGAGAGGGAGATAGGCGCTCGTACTCTCCATTGTCATTGCGTTGTGATCTTGTTGGGCAGCTGGTCTTAGTTTGGATACACAATGTGGTACTGTGGTGTTGCCATGTCAAGATGTTCGTAGATGTCAAAGAGGGAAATTCTAAAGGGATCTCTAAAGAAAGGTTTCAGAAAGAGTCTAGAGTCATGTATAAATGCACAGGCTACAGTCTGTTATTCATTATGGACAATCCCAGCTGTGCAGAGCAGCGATTGGCTGGCATGCCAGCATTTAATGTTCCGCATGAGCCACAGGCAGAGCTAGAAAGGCTGCTTAATGTTTCGAATCACTACTTTTATTACTTAGACTTTTTACAAAAGTGGTCTGTACAATAAGTGCTTTTGATTTCTATTAAAATGCAAAAGGAATCTAATATAAAATGATCATAGCCTCATAATACTGTAGTTTGAAACATCCCCTTCTTCACATTGAAATATTTAATGGCTTATATAACACCCACAAGTAGCATATGGTATTTTATATAGATACTACCATGCTTCCCAATTATTAATAGGTGGATTTTTCTTTATTACTGGTTTATGATTTAATATATTCTGTTTTTCTTTACTTCAAATGTCCTCTCTATCATTTGTCTACTATATTTAATATCAAAATTGAAAGGGAGTGAGTATATCTATATATTAGAATGATGTAACTAACTAAAATTAGTCATCAAATAATTCCTTAATTGACTCACTGGGTTTCTTAAATTCATAGCTTAGACACCCAAGCAATTCAACTATTCTCCTATATTCATTCAGAGTAAACTCCTTTCATATCAGCATTAGCCAGGATCAAATTGTATTAGCTGTCAGTGATGAACACAGCCTTGAATTACAATAGAACAAAATAAAAATGTAAGAGTGATAATTCAAGGATGCTGCTATTAGAGATAGGCTAGAAATTGTATTTCTAGCTTTCAAGAAACCAATGTGAAGAGAATAACAGAGTTCCAAGATTCATGGTGTCTGAATTAATTTTTTTCAGCCCTTTGTCAAGTTTTGAGGTCTCCTTTCTTACTCATTTGTGTTTCCTAAAGATAGACTCTCACTCATTAAAAGCCTTATAGAATAACTGGAAAAGCAAAACAAAACAACAATAAAAAAGCCTAAGAGAATAGCTACCATTACAAAAAGGGAACGGGAGTGTGTGTTTGAATTACATTGAAAGCTGTCTTAATACTTATCTATGATTAGAAGGAGAAAAGAAAATATGTGTAGGCTCTCGTGTTTGTACAATGCTTTTACTGAATTACTTGGTTTGTTGAAAAGCTTATTAATGCTGAAAACTTCCAGGGATTTTCTTCAAGGACTATCTGCAATGTTATAGTGTTTCCTAGGACATTTATCAACAATGCTAAATCAAACTTCACTTATCTTTCAGGGAATTCTTAAAGTATGCCATAGATTGGTAGGTTCATAAGCATATCTAGTTTTCCCTTTTTAAAGTAGTGTGTGATGGAACAAGCTAAATAAACATATCTTTGTTATTTATGGGCAGAAATGAGATGGCTCTCCTTAGCAAAATAATTCTCCATAGTATCTTGGTAAAAAAAATTATGTTTTTTGGTTCACTTAATTCTTAGTATAATTTAATTTTGCTATTATTGTCTTAAGTTTTACTTGCTTCCTGGGCAGATGGAAAAACCTCAGCATTACTTGGGCTTCTGTTACTTTTATGACATAGTGCTCTGAGATAATTAATATTGCATTATAATTTTAATTTTAGTCATTGAATATGGTTTAAAATATAAACATCTTATAATGTTTTTATTTAGCCATTTTAAGATGAAAAATTAGGATATTTTCTAAATTTATGCATGTAGTTTGGAAAGTTTTTTTCTTACAATGGCCAATATATACATGAAAAAATGTTCAACATTAGCAATCAGAAAAATGCAAATCAAAACTACACTGAGTTCCCATCTAACTCCAGTTAGAATGGCAATCATCAAGAATACAAATATAATAAATGCTGGAGAAGATGTGAGAAAATAGAATTCTTACACACCATGGGTTGTATTTTAATTAGTACAACTACTATGAAGATCAGTATGGAGCTTCCTGCAAAGACTAGAAATGAAACCATCATATAACCCAGCTATACCACTCCTTGGACTCTTTAAGAAATAATTAAAGTCAGAATAGTATAGGGATACATGCATATCCATGTTTATAGCGGCACATTCACAATAGCCAAGTTATGGATACAACCCAGGTGTCCATCATAAGATGAATGGATAAAGAAAATATTGTATATGCACAATTAAATTTTACTTAGCCATAAAGAAGAACAAAATTATGTCATTTGCAAGAAAATGAATGAAACTAGAGAATATTATGCTAAGTGATATAAGGCAGTCTCAGAAAGTTAAGGGTCATATGTTTTCTTTCATATATGGAAGCTAGAGAGAAAATAGGAAACAAAAGAGACTTCAGATAAGTGAGGAGAGACCAGTAGAATAGTGGAAGGGGTTTGGGGAAGGTATCACTACCAATCTTAATAACATAAATGGGGAGTGGGGGGAGCAGGGTGTGATCAGAGGAAACACACCAAGTGCTGTGGACATGTATGATTGAACACTTTGAACCTCACCATGATGCACGATTACCATGCACTAATAAAAGTATACTTTAAAAAAGAGTAGGTGGAAAGATCACACTATCATAGACTTGAAAACTTGGAAAGTTAAAACGTATGTGATCACAATTGTGAATGTAAAAGTAGGTTGAACAAAATCACTTCTTTTGTCTTCCTAATCACAAACTGGTAAGTTCATCTATTCTATGGTTTTATTTTTGCATAGATGGGATAGGGAAGGTTGAGATATGATCCAGCTATTTTGATATCATGCAGGCTATTTCTAATGCCTGCAATGATTTAAGAATCAATCAATTTTTTACTAAGATTTCGAACATTATTGTCATACATCTAGTTAATTGTGGCTGTGCAACAATAGCAAAACAACAGAACAAATTTAGATGACTGTTCCGTTATTGATCTGTGTCTCAGTATTTGGCCATGATGATCCGTGCGAAGAGCTGAATTGAAATGGTAAGTTTTGCAGCACCTTTAAGACATCAGTTTTCTGTACATCTTACAAGAATAGAAAATGTTGGTGTCCTGTGGGTTAAAATACATTAATTCCACGTAAAGCACTCTACAAAAGGAAAGGATATTTGATTTGTATGGCTTTAAAGTTTTAACAGATGAGTCTATCCCTGTGAGACCACAGACCATTTACCATCACTAGATTGATTTCTTTCAATGCTGAAGGCTCGATGGTACTTTTCAGCACAGTTCATTGTGAGTAGAATGATACTTCAAATACACATTAACTAAAGACTCTTCAGAGGCTGTATTAAAGAGATGAAACTCTGAGTGGCAGAGAGGAGAGTAGCATTTAATAAGAAGCAAAATTTGTGATGAGGTCTATATAAATAAAACTGTTATATTAAGAATTGCTAAGTTTTCTTTATAGGCATTGAAATAATCAAGTAGCCTTGTGATCAGTGCTGTGCCAATTTGTTTGAAGAAAGAGTAATTTGTAGTCTTTTTAGTGTTTTTTCCAAATTGTCATATGAATATTCTGTAATTTTTTGTGAAGTTAGCTTGTTTGTTAGATGGATGCATTTATAAGATAGACGCTCCATATAACAACTGATATCAATGAAAGGGAAAATGCATTAAGAAATTGAAATCTTATTTCTACTATTTTTTTATTTTACAAATCTTTAGTTAAATTTTAAATGCCATGGGGAAATCTGGAAATAGCAATGCACGATAAAGATAAAATTAAACACAGTAGTTTGAACATGGGAATTTTAGATCATTTTAATTGTATTATTTAATGCTTTCCATATTTTCCAAATATTTGTTGGATATCAGAAAAATATATGAAAATCTTAATATTCTAAGGAGGAAAAACAGTTATGGAAGCTATCTAACAGAAGTTATTTCATTTTTAAAAAAAATTTTTTGGTACTAGGGATTGAACCCAGGGGCATTCTACCTCTGAGCTATATCCTCAATCCTTTTTAGTGTTTTTTTATTTTTGTAGCATGGTCTCGCCAAGTTTCTGAGTGCCTCCCTAAGTTGCTGAGGCTGGCCTCAGACCTGTGATCTTCCTGTCTCAGCTTCCCAAGTACTGGGATTACAGGCATGCACCAGTGCTTCTGGTGAGTTTTGTCCATTTTAAATCCTGTCTTCCAAGGAGAAGAGCTGAAGACTACAAAATTTCCTTTCAACATACAAATGAGACAAATGAATGTGGGAGTTAATTGCTAATGACAACCATTTCCAAATTTGTTCATGTCAAATAAGTTATTTGTGGCTCAAAAACTAATTTAACTAATTTAAATTTCAATTATTATGTTCACTGTACTCTGTTAACAAAATTAGATAATTATCCATGTCACTTTGTCACTAGAGTTGTAGAAGATATATGTAGTGTGTGTGTGTGTGTGTGTGTGTGTGTGTGTGTGTTAATAGTTGTGATGTGGGTGGGACAGAACAAAATTTCTCACCTTTGAATTTATTTTTCATTTCCTGGTCATTTCATTCATTAGCAGTCCTTCATATTGATTTTGTTCTCTTCTGAACTTTTCTTAATGCTTATGGTTTGACTTGCCCAAGTGGATAAGTTGAGTGTAGGGTTCGTATTCTAGTGTATGCTAGTTTAATCTTTTCAAAGATAAATTTCTTTAGATTCTGGTCCTCATTTATTTTTTCCAGTTTCCCTACCATGGTCAACACTATAAATATAATCAGATGGACTTAAAAGAATGGTTGGATGAGATATTGATTTATTATGATATGTGTGTAGTGGGCCACTCTCTGATGTCAAGGTAAAAATTTTTCAGTTTTTCATAAACATTCATTGCTTCACTGTGAGTTCTGTGAAAGCACTAATCATATGATGGAATCAAACTTTATAATTTGTAAAATCTGATTTAATTTATTCTAGCTTAAAATTAATCTTGAATTAGTCTTAACTCTTTTCTTAAAATTAGTCTTTCAACTTATAAGTTAAATTCATACATGATAGAAAGAAAAACAAACAACTTGAACATACTTTAAACTACTGTCAAATTATCAGAGGAGTTAACCCTAGTTTGAATCAATTGCACTATTTTATATCAAACAAACAAACATATCAATAAACAAACCCAGAGGAATGAGTTCTCACCTTTGTGATACCTGGGATTTGCCTCATGAAAGAGCAGCCTTGCTATTTTATTCCTGGCTCCAGTGTCTGCCTCTTATTTTAAAGACCTAGTTTCACTCCATAACAAGTTAGGTGTAAATGCTGCTTTTTTGGATGATTGGAACATTGATCTCTCTCAATCAATGGCCTTCTACATCTCTTGAGAGTTTTGAACTTTCAGAAAACAGAAAGACAGAAAGTTGTCAGACCCTGAGGATAAAACATTTCACTATGAGCCATTGCTAGTAATGAAGAATCTTTCTTGGGGCCAGAGGAAGAGGAGAGACTTGGGGACAATGTAGGTTGGAGAGTATATTTTTGTTTGTTCTTGTGCTTTACTAACTCTGAATTTCTATACTGAGGAAGTGATATAGGATGAGAATATTGTAAAGACAGCTGAGCTGCAGTCATTAGATCCGTTCTAGGAATGGGACCATGCCTGGGCTGTGAAAATCACCCTTCCCTCTGTTAATCAGAGGATACAGTCTCACTTGAATGGTGGGTGAGGGAAGTTGAGGCAGCTCAACATTGTGTTTCTGCAGTGTTTAGGAAGATCTTGCCTGTTACAGGATTAACAAAATGGAAAAAATAAAACAAATTAAGGTTTATAAAACCAAACCACAGAAGGCAGAGGAAATTGATAATTTTGGAATTTTCCATTTCAAGTCTACCTTATTATTTAAGAAAATACATTCTTAAAAAAAAGGAATAATTTACATCTAAGAAGTAAAAGTGGCAATTAAAATACAATAGGAAGAGATAAAAATTTCAGCCTATCTAAAATTTAATAGTAGAATTCATATAGAAAGAGGACAACAACATGATTGTCTCAAATATACAAAATCTCAAACAGTACAGCATGGAACTTCAAAAATACAACCAACTGAGGAAAAAAAATCAATGTAAAGAACTCAAGAATGGCAAAGGAAAAAAAATGACTTAAACATCCAGATAATTCCAGAAACACTAGGAGGGTATTATTAACTGTGTGTGTGTGTGTGTGTGTGTGTGTGTGTGTGTGTGTGTATGTGTGTGTGTGTTGGGACAGAGTAGGTGGGGAGTATGATGAAACTGGCCTAAATTATAGGAGCAACCAATAAAGAGTTTTTTATTTCTTTTGCAAGTAAAATACAAATTCAAACACATATATTAATAACATATTAAGAAAATACAGAGAAAAATAAAGAAAATAAAAATAAAAATCGAATGGGATGTGTCAAAGGAATTGCACGTGAAACAGAATGTCAGTCTGAAAACCAGAAGAGGACCCTCATCAGAACCCAACAATGCTGGAATTCTAATCTCAGAATTGTGAAAAATGTTCTGTTGTATATAAGCCACACAGTCTGTGGTATGCTGGTGTAGCAGCCTGAATAGACAAAGACAGGTCAAAACAAAACCAATGTATAGGATATGTAGAAGTAAACCTAAAGCCAATGACAGAGGAAGGCAAAATATAACAGAATCAGTAATTGTGTGCCAGGTATATGCAAAAAAGTATATATGTATATATATATACATATTATGTATATTACATATATGTATATATATACACACACACATACCAGTTTACATAGATTTTCAGCCTTAAGTGGGAAAATGAAACCCAATTTTATGTTGATAATAGATACAATTTGTTTTTGTGTAGAATCAATCAAAGGAAATTATAAAATTTAATTACACAGTGTGGGAGGCTAAATTCTAAGAGAACCTCAGTGACATTTGGCTTTAAATAATCTCTTCTTCTTGACTGTGGGCAGAAACTGAGTCTGATGAGGCATCACTCTCACCACTATGGTAGATTATATGGTAAAAGTAATGTAACAAAAGAAATTATGGTCCCAAATTAATTGCTTTTAATGTTCTATGGCTCTAACCAAGTGAGAGGGGCTCTTAAAAAGAACTGGGCTCTTTCTGGAGAGAGATTGAAGGCTTTAGAGGAATTTGGCACCAGTGAAAGTTTCCTTTGCTGGTCATTTGGTAAGGAATGTAGGGGACCATTAGGTAAAGATCAACTCCTGGTGACAAACAAGGAGCTAAGGGACCTCTGTCCTAAAACTGCACGCCCCTGATTGTAGTTAACAACCAGAATAAGTATGGAATTGGTTTCTTTTACAAGAAAGGAATGCAGGCCAGTTAACACCTGATTTCAACTTTATAAAATCTGGTATAGAGAATTCAACTACATCCAGATCTGGAATCCAGATCTGGAATCCGATCTACTATTCTCTGAGCTGACAAATATATTTTTTTTAGTTCTTAAATATATGTTAATTTGTTTCATAGAAATAGAAGTTAGATACACACAGAAATAAAGTATGTTAGATTATTGAATTCAGGGGGATGCACAACGTTAGAGAGGTATTGGGCAGAAACAACAGAAGGTAGGGAATTCTGAATGTGCTACAAAAGAATAAACCAAGACTGAAATCCAACAAAACAGAACTTTCAACTCAGTCCAAATTGTGCTGTTTATGAGCATCCCTGTTTGATTGGTCATATGGTCCTTCTTCAAGCTAATGTTACTAAAATTAAAAAAGTATCAACCGAACAGTCAGAGCAGCACATGGTATGGCATATTGAATGTAGATTCTGGAAGTGTTTGGGAGAGGTTTTCATCATTTTAAAAAAAGGATGAGATTATAAGGTGATGGTTTTGGATTCTTCGGACCCATAAATATTTTACATCTCCTGAAACTTGGTCAAAGCATCTATAAAAGTAAATGTATACATGCGGTTCCATATCACCTTTCCCTCATATGTGGTGCCATGTCTTATGAAATGAAACCCTAGAAGCAGTGATGATTAACTGTGTTAAAGAACATGATGAAAAATTCTGTTAGGAAAAATTCAAAGCTATAATCAGAGTTACAGACTTTAGAATACATTTTTTTTTGGTTTTTGATAGATCATGTAAAAAAAGAATATGATATACAAGATTAGAGTAACTTCGTTAGTTGACTTTTATTAAGAAATAACCTGCACATGGTACAATTACAAGCCTACAAAGACAGACAATGGACTATCATAGGATATTAAAGGATTTTAAGAAATATTGCAGCCATTCTAGACTATTAAGAAAACCCCAATAAATTGCAGATAGAACAGATTATATAGAATATTTTCTATCATCAGCATGTAATGAAAATAGAAATTAGGGGTAAAGAAAACATAGAGCTATCTGAAGCTAAAGAATTTTAAACCCTGGATAAGAAGAGATATCAAAAAGAAAATTAAATTTTACTTAAAAATTAATTTCACCTAATGTTATAACTCAAAATTTATGAACTATGACAAACACAATATGTGAATTAAATTAACATACTTAATTTTATTATTTTACCATATGATTTTTATTACTACTTATGGAAATAAATTATTAAAATGAACATGAAACCAGGTAGAAAAATAACTACAAATATGCCTAAGGAAATAAGGGCTATTACTACTAAACTTAAAGATTAAAAATACATTAAAAGAGTGAAATATGAGAGCAATGCATAATTAACGAACCTATTTCTTTCGAATCTTCAAAAAATACAGATACTCATGACAAATCAAGAAATAAAAATGGAAAGAAAATGTATAGCATAAAATTATGGAAGTGAGCATAATTCACAAATAAGATGCAAACTTTTTTATGCTAGTAGATGAAGAGTATATGAAATACTTCACGCTAATTTGAGGTAATAGGCAATGTGTCTGTACTCTTGATTGCAAGTGACAAAATCCTGCAACACAATCTCACAAAAGCTAGAGCATGCTTTCTCACTACCATATATATCCGGTGATCACTCTAACTGAAGCTGCCCTTGCTGCAGGGGTTCATGCCACCAGCTTCTCTCCCTGGAGTTCTTGCAGTTCAGCTGGTGCCTTTGACAGTTTTCCTCCTTCTGGCTTTTCTATAGTTTCATATTCACCCATCTAAATAATAGTTTTCCCATATTTCATATCTATCAATTGTATTTCCGATATTGAAAATATTGCATTTCATGTTTGTAAATAGAATTCTTTTTATAGCAGGAAAATAATCAAATCTTGTTGCTTTGCTATGATGAAATAATATACATAATCAGTTAAATTCGTAAACATATATTTACCAACTTTAACTTCTAGTGGATCAACAATTATATATATAATTATTTTGAAGTAAAGAAATCATAGATTGATAGGACCTATGATGGCTCATGTTAAATTTTATTACTTAACTTTCTTTAAACATGTTTTAAATTTTTCCAGATATTTTTTCTATAATCCCAATTTCTGTATCATAAAATTTCAGAAGCACTGTGTATGTGCTTTAAAAAATGGCATTTTCTTTCTTTTTTTCTTTTGGTGCTGGGATCAAACCCAGGGCCTCACACATGCCAGGCAAACACGCTGCAGCTGAGCTACATTCCCAGCCCTTTTTAAAAATTTTACTTTGAGACAGTCTTACTGAGTTGTCCAGTCTGGACTTGAACTTGTGATCTTCCTGCCTCAACCTCCCAGGTAGCTGGGATTACGGGTGTGCACCACCGCATCTGGCCAAAATTATAATTTTTAAGATGAGTTATTATTGTTTACTTTAAAGCAAATATTTATTTTCTATTTCTAGTGAAGAAAATAATAACAGTATTATAACTGGAAACAATAATTGCAACATATTGCCTATGCATTCCTGATTTTGTGCACCACTCTATTTACCAATTTTTAATTTTAAGTTTGAGAAAACTATGTATGAAATAAATAAAATCATTTAAAGGAAATGTGACATTCTTTGCTATAAGATTTTATAAAAGTTTAATGAAATTTTGTCTCAGAGTGTGATTATTATTATCTAAATTATTCCATATTCAATACCTTTTGTGTGATAAATCACATTGAGCCAAATTAAAAGGCAGCTTTCTGCTGTTTACAGGAGTTTTCATATTTGCTACAAGATCCCAAAGCATAAGCTTTACTCGAAGAGCAAGTGAAACTACACCTTTCTGTGCTGTATTTCTAGAAAATCAGATCAAATTAGTGTAGGGTAGAATATGAGTTCTTTATTTTACTAAAAATCCCCTGGTTACTTTGAGACTGCTCGTGGACCACTCTGGAGTTTTGGGGGATAGATGCAGAGTAGAAAACCGAAGGCAATTCTTTCATCTTTTCTCCCTTCAAGTCTTTAAACAGAGCCTCCCTACTTTCATATAATTTATATAATAAGAATATGGATAATATCCATTTGATGAAAGAGTTGCATGAGCAAAAAATGTCTGAATATTACAGTAGTATTTTATCATAGCTAGAAAGAAAAAATCGGAGATGATTATCTCTACAGAGAGCCTGGAGATATGATCACATTTTCTTAAAAACGCAAGGCTGGAACTTAATGATTTCAGCGCATATTGTACTATATTCAGTTCTGGCAAGCCAGAACTTTTTACTAACAAACTTTTTACCAACAAAATTTTTTACTAATACTAAATTTTTTACTAATACTAAATTTTACTAATTACTAATTATTAATTTTACTAATTACTAATTACTAATTTTACTAATACTAAATTTTGGCCAAGCCTTGAAGAAACATAATGTACTGAATTATCAATAATCAAATCCTCTTTGATCTCCTTTCTCATTAGGAAAATGTCAAACATAGTAAATAATTAAAAAATACATTAGAATTATTTTTCTCATTAGGATGGAGAAAGCATCAAATGAATGTTACTCACCACTAAACAACAACTAAAGGTAATCTGTAAAAATGTCTTAATTTCTCCTGAAACCATCCAAGAGCTACAATTACTAGTTAACTGAATAATTGAATTATAGAGGGTGACAAGTCCTCACAGGTGTTGAAGGTAGAGGTGGTCACCACATATGCAGGTAAGAGGATTCAGCTACAATGTTGACAAATTCTTACAGTTCTAGTATAGACTAACATGTTAATTTTGTAGCTGGGAGCTCAAGATTCAGAAGCGTCTGCATATATACACAATCTCTGTTCCCCATTTCTCTACTAGGTACTAATAAGAAAGATTGGGGGCAAGGCAGGAAACTGGTGAGGTCTCCCCTTTGAAACGCAGGTGTTTCAGCTGACCTTAGAAGACAGGCATTGGCCACCCCCAATTTCTGAACTTACTCTACTATCAAGCAAAAGTCATTGGAGGTAGGCAGAAAACACTTTTATTTCCAGGGTGAAATCTAAGATTCATTGTTTCTGGGACTGGGAAAAGGACAGATTCTCTATTGAGAAGAATCAAGAAACCCTTCTTAACTGGTGGGAACAGGTCAAGAAACTGTTCTGCTCAGGAACGCCATAGACAAGCAGTAGACTGGCTGCTATTAGGAGACCAGCAAGAGTGCTGGAAAAGCCACAGCCCTCAAGCCCATGCACAGGTCTTTTAAGAAGACTGAAGCCCCATTGCCCTTTCCAATAGCAAAAGCAGTCTACCCCTCAGGGAGGGCTTCTCTTAGGTGGTACAGGTGTGCAGGGACTGCTGGAAGCTGAAGGTGGAGCAGACACCCTGAGAAAAACCACATAGAATCCAAAGATATCTTTTAAGCACATGGTAACAGCTGGTCTCTCTCAGAAACCAAAGCACTAGTAGCAAAGATAGAAATGGCAAAATAGAAATCCAGATCATTCTCTATTTTGATTCAACCTTCCACAACAATGGCCTGATAGGAGACTTTTACTGCCCGCTTAGAGGCACAGTAGTCTTTACTGTGTTTTTTTTTTCTATGCTTCTACATACAATGACAGTGTTCAATAAAAAAACTAAGAGACATGGTAAAAATAATAAACAATGTGAAAGGATTAACCATTCAAAATGATTGGATTTAGATGGACCCAGATATTAAAACTATCAAATAGGAATTTTTTTTTTTTGCAGTACTGGATTGAGCCCAGGGGCATTCTACCTCCAAGCTACACCCCCAGCCCTATATTTTATCTTTTTATTTTATTGAAAAAGGGTCTCACTAAGTTGCAGAGGGCCTCATTAAGTAGCTGAGGCTGGCTGCAAACCTGCTATCCTCCTGTCTCAGCCTCTCAAGTACTGGGATTACAAGCGTGCACCACCACGCCCAGCTTCAAATAGGGATTTTAAATTTACCAGGATAAAGGAAAAAGTGACCAACATGAAAGGAATGGATACACACACACACACACGCACACACACACACACACACGCACACACACACACACCCCTCTGGTTTGCATCTAGAATGTATGCCAAAGATCATGTGCTGAAGCCTTGGTTCCCAATGAGGTGATGTCCAGGTGGGACTTAGGGAACTGAGTGGATAACTCAGTTCTGGATAACAAGGGCTCTGACCTCATTAGTGTATACAACCAGCAGCCACTGAGAGCTGACTGGACTAATGGGAGGCCTTGGAAAGCGTAGGCAGGTGGCAGTGGGGCATGGTAGGTCACTGGGGGCATGTCCTTGGGGACTCTATCTTGTCCCTGGTGCCTGCCCCCCTCTCGTTTCCTGCCTGTCATTAGCTGGGCAGCTTTCCTCTTGCACACCTTCCACTATGGTGTTCTTCCTCCCCTTTAGCCCAAAGCAATGGATCAGCTCATCATGGACTGAAACTTCTAAAATCATGAGTCAAAATAAATCCTTTCTCCTCTAAATTGTTTTTTGCCAGGTATTTGTCACAGTGACAAAAAGCTAACATACACATATACAAAAGAAAAAGAAAAATGAGTACCTCAAGTTTTGATTGAAGAACCATTTAAAAAGAGGGCATGGTAGAACATCATTAGAAAGCTTTTGCATGAATGTACATATGCTATAAAACATATTGGTTTCTATCAAATATATCATCTATCTACAGTAGAAGTCCAACACATGTATTTCTTTAACTACAGATTCTTTTCCAATCTCTTCTTTTCTTCCATTTTGCTTCTGGTTTGATGATATCTTAGTACTTAAGTCTACATTATTCCCTTCTTACACATTTTATCTGTAAACTGTATATGCTAAACAATTTACATTATTTAATTTGTGTATTCTGGTAATTTAAATATTAGTATTCATTTCCCATATTCTGTCTAGATATATAAAATGATTCCTAGAGATATAGAAAAGATCACCTTGATTAATTAGTGGGGACTTTTTTCAAAAAGTCACTTGATTCAAAGCAGAATGGACTCCCGCCACTTTTTTTTTTTTTTTTTGTGGTACCGGGGATTGAACCCAGGGGCGTTCTACCTCCGCGCTACACCCCCGGCCCTATTTTTTATACTTTATTTTGAAACCGGGTCTCACGAGGTTGCAGAGGGCTTCACTAAGTAGAGAGAGAGAGAGAGAGAGAGAGAGAGAGAGAGAGAGAGAAAGGGAGAGAGAGAGACAGAGAGAGAGAGCTGAGGCTGGCCGGGAACCCAGATCCCAGATCCTCCGGTCTCCACCTCCCAAAGTACTGAGATTACAAGCGTGCGCCACCACGCCCGGCCTGGACTCCCACCACTTTTATCAGAGCACCTCCTAAGCTTCGTAGCATGAATTTGTTCATTTGTTCCTCCACTTGTACTAGACATAGTCCTTTGAGGGCATAGAACATTATTTTATTAATATTCATATCTGCAATATCTAGAGCAGTATCTAGCATATACTAGATACATAATAAACTTGTGCTGAATGAATGCATGAGTGGATAGATGAATGAAATATTTGCCTATGGCCCAGCTGCAGTCTTTAGCGTAATCCTCCTGTGTTTTCATTTTGCCTCAGTGAAACTTAACTATCTGTTGCTGGGCTGGATAAGAGAGCTGATAAGCAGGCACTGCATGAACCCTTACCCTGTTGCTATATTCTAGATCTTCTAGCAGAGGCAGCTTCCTGCAGTATAGCGACAATGCACATTGCTATTTTTGCTTTTCTATGACCAACATGATAGGAAGTCTTTATTGCAACAGTTGTATTCTTTATTTCCATCACCATGATAGTAAGCTTCAATTTGCTTAGATGCCATTTACTCTAATGCTGATGAAGATCCTCTTTATGACCACTTCTTTTTATTATCTCTTTTATGTTTACCACATTTCCATAGGGGTACTTTATTATGCAGTGGTAAAACGACTATTTACTCATAATCTAATGCACATTTTGTCTTATTAATCTAAGATCTTCATTCTTAAATATAAATTTCTTTCTGCTTTCCTTTAAAGGAGAGAGTATTGTAAAGCAGCTTATACTAAGAATGATGGACATTTTATGAAAACATGGAGCACCAAATTTAATGAAATGCTGCTATAGGATTGTAGTTTAGAATCTCTCCTAGTTGAATTATGTTGGAATTTCCAATTAGGGTACTAGAGGTAGGCAAAAATTTCATTGTAGTTAAATATTTGCTGACAAGCTAGGCTTTCAATTTAGCTTTCTGCATTGAGCAGAGAAATTTGATATTGGTCAGCTTTCTATTAGAGAATGTTTTCCCATTAGATCTACTTCCCTGAGAAGCTTTATTCTTGACATGATTCTTTTTGTCTACCCATCTTTAGGGGTCCAAATACCTCATCAGAGATAAATATTCAAATAAATAAATAAATGGCATTGATAATTTGGAAATAATAACTAAAACTACTATAAGAAGTTGCTTCAAGCCAGTCATGGTAGCTCATGCCTGTAATCCCAGTACTTGGGAGGCTTATACAGGATTGTAGATTTGAGATCAGCCTCAGCAACTTAGGGAGACCCTCAGGAACTTAGTGAGACCCTGTTTCAAAATAAAAAGTAAAATAGGGGTGGAGGTCTAGTTTGGAGGTAGAAAACCCCTGGGTTCAATCCCCAGTACCCCAAACCAAGCAAAAACAGCAACAATAAAAATCTTGCTTCAAATAGTACAAAAACAGATATAAAAATTTTTAAATAAGCTTTATATTATAGTAATGTTAACTGAATCCCAGAAGTATATTACAATAAATTTTATTCTTTTCAGAATACATTAAATACTTTAATATAGATAAATTACTTAGTTAAATTATTTATATTTAGCATGAAATTTTTATTTAAAAATCAAAGCTGAAGCTGTGAAAACTTTAATTTAAATAGAAATACAGTATTTTGGCTTATGATTACAATATATATATCAAGATAGAGTAAATAACTGTGATTCATAGTCATCACAGGATTTCTGTGAGCTGTGCTGTCTATCTTCCTCTCTGTTGGACCCAGACCCGCCAAGCAGTCACCATCCATAGCCTTGCTGAGAGTCAATGCAAAGAGAAAGTATGGTAGAACACACTTTAGCTCTTAAGATTTAATCCAGAAATGACCCAGGTAACTTTACACTCATATGTACAGTGGTGCCAAGCTTCACAGGCTCTGAGAAGTTCAGCCCTACTACGCTACTAGACAGTGACAATAGAGAGATACACAGAATGTCCTAATACCGTAATTTATTGTGCAAAGCTCTTACTAGTTGATATTTATTTTTGTTTTTCCTTTTACTCTCTTTCCTACTACAAGCAAAGATATAAATGTTGCAAACTTAAAAACTTGTTTTCAAGAACATGGATCTTGAAAACAAAATTTGTTTTTCCTTTTACTCTCTTTCCTACTACAAAGGCAAATGTTACAAACCTAAAAACTTGTTTCCAAGATCCATGATCTTTGCATTTAGTTTCTGTTGCACAGTATCTGCAGTAAAGAAGGATTTATGTTGAAGTATATCATAACATTTCCAAAATACTGAACACCCCAAGGTGGTGCTATTGATACTTCAAGGTAACTGAATTTATATTGCGTGATGTACAATTTCAACATACATTTTTGTAAATGTTCAGTAATTTAAGCAATATAGCTATTAAATAGCATAACTAAGCACTATTCTATTATGAATATAGCAACCAATAGTAACAGTACAATAATTAACACCTATAAATACATATTTCTTTTTAATATATTTTACTGTATAGTATTGTAGAGACTATTTATAAAGTGAGCAGATATAATGTAGTAATATAAAGTACAGAACAGCTTATATACTAAAGGATACTGTTCATAGAAATTTTATTTAAAATATTGCTTTTCAAACAAATTCCATTTTTCACATTTAAAACTGAAATTATTTAAAGAGTCCCAAAGGACCTATTTTTTGGCCATAATGTCAGGGATAATTCACTCATTTATTAATTTGAAATTTTGCCATTCTGCTATTATTACTTAGGCACATCATCAGGGATATATCAAAGATCCAGGGATGCTATTCATTGCAGAATGAGCTGCTGACTGTGTTGTAGTGGATATAGATGCTGCAGTTACAGGCTGTGTGGCCTTGGTCAAATTGTTTAATATTGCTGGTGAGTTTTCTCATTGATAAAAATGGGATAATAGTACTTCATTATGTGTGGTGAACATTATAGAACATATGCAAAGTGCTCAAAATTTTGTATGGCATAGAACTAAGGTCAGAATCGTTATTGTCATCATCATCATCCGTTTGGGCAGCATTCTCACTGCTGTGACCCAGTAAGCTTGGCCACACACAACGTAGAAGAAGGAAGATTTATTCCCTCATAATTCTGGAGATTTGACAGGTTCGGTTCATGTCAGGCCGGGTTACAACTGTGGAGCTTGGGGCATGGTGCAAGAATCAGAGAGAGGGGGAGAGTGAGGACTCTGTTCTCATATCGTCAAGGGCTGGAAGCAAGAAAGAGTGAGCAAGGGGATTACCAGACACAAGCAGCTGCTAAGTCCACACCCCCAGTGACCCACCTCCTCCAGCAACACCCCACCTGTCTAGGTTACCACTGGCCCAGTAAATCCATTACAATGGATTTATCCACTGAGCAGATTGCAACCCTCATGACTTAATTCTATAAACTCTGAATATCAACACATGAGCTCTTCAGGGGACATTATATATCCAAGCCATGATAATCATCCTGGAATTAGAGGATACATTGTTTCCAAAGTTCTATTAGATATTGCTCATGATATAGCTTAGCATTTTCTGACATATCATATTTAATGTAGTCTTGTAGACTTATTTCTGTTATGTTGAATTGACTAATATTCTTTTTGCTTGTTTTAATTTGGTCTGCTGTGTCTTTCTTTCACCTTTAGCATTCTGTTTGTTCAGATTAAATTTTCCATATAGCATCATATTTCTTCTGCTTAAAGAACCTCCTTTTAGCATTTTTATATAATTCAAATTTGTTGATAATGAATTTTATATTTTTCTTTTTAAATATACTCTTATTGGTGCATTGTAATTTTTTTTTTTGCGGTACTGGGAATTGAACGCAGGGGCGTTCTACCTCCTCACTACACCCCCGGCCCTATTTTTTATACTTTATTTTGAAACCGGGTCTCACGAAGTTGTGGAGGGCCTCACTAAGTAGAGAGAGAGGGAGAGAGAGAGAGAGAGAGAGAGAGAGAAACAGGGAGAGAGAGAGCTGAGGCTGGCCTCGAACCCGGATCCTCCGATCTCCACCTCCCAAACTACTGGGATTACAAGTGTGTGCCACCACGCCCGGCAGTGCATTGTAATTATATATCGCAATCAGATTCAAAGTGAAAGGCACATGCATGCACACAGCACTTGTTGAGTTTTGTCCTAGGTCTCACCTTCTCCCTCCCCTTCCCTGTCTATGATATAGAGGTTGGCATTGATGATTTCACATATGTACATAGCATTATTTGAAATGTTTTCTTTATCAGGTCTCCTCCCTTCCCGCCTCCATCCCCTAAACCCCCTCCATTGCTCCACTGGAGTTTGTCCTCTTTTATCTGGAGTCCCTGTTGTTTCTCAATTTCTCTCTAGCTTCCACATGTGAGAGAAAACATATGACCCTTCACTTTCTGAGACTGGCTGGTGTCACTTAGCATACTATTCTATAGTCCCATCCATTTACCTTCAAATGACATAATTTTGTTGTTCTTTATGGCTTAGTAAAATTCCATTGTGCGTATATACCACAGTTTTGTAATCCATTCCTTTGTGGATGGACACATGGTTGGTTCCATAATTTGGTTATTGTGAATTGTGCTGCTAGAAACATGGATATGCATGTATCACTAAAATATTCTGACTTCAATTTCTTTGGAAAGAAACCCAGGAATTTTTCTTAGTCTTGAAATAATACTTGATTTTCATTTTGAAAGATACATTCATAGTCCTCTCCCCAACACTAAATCTGTCATGTCATTATTTTCTAACTGATATCCTTTTTTGAAAGAAGTCCTCTGTATTCAGTCCTCTGTCTATAAGTAATAAGTCTATTTTTCTCTGGCTGCCTTCAAGATAGTGTCTTCATCCATGTTTTCACTAGTTTAAATATGATTCATCTAAGACTGTGTATGCTGCCCTCTCTTTCTTTTCTACCTTGTCTATGATTTCCTCTCTATTTCTCTTCCACCTTGCTTGTCCTTCCTTCTTTTCCCTCTTTCCCCGTTTATACTGCCTTTATTCCACACCTGCTGGGTGGTCCTGAGTGTGGGAGGACATTCTCTGCTGTTCTGGTTCAGACTCAGCCTTAGCCCACCCTGGTAGCACTGAGTCTTACAGGAAAGCCTTTCTCAGTGGCCCTAGACTTCTCCAGCATCAGGAGACCTTAAAGGATCTAGAGCCTGGAATCATTTCCCTGCCTTATCTTTGTTGTTGTCGTTGTTTTATTTTCTTTCCCTGTAGCCATCGACATAGTGGTCTTCCCCTCTTATCCGGGAACGGTAGAGTAATATTCTCTTTGCTCAGCAGCTTAAGACTTTTCATTTCCCGGGGATGGGAGAAGGATGCGGTGTTCCCTCTGGTCCTTTCCACAGTGTCGTGTCCAGTGCTTCCTCCCCAGGCTCTCACCATGACAGATGCATCCCGGGATTCCCTTGCTTGCCCTCCATCTTTATCCTGTGTCTAAGGAAAAGGGCCTTAAGTGGGTGAAAATCTTTCATATCTGCCTTTTAAGGGTCTTTATACAGTCACACTCATCTTTAGTGATTTGTTAAGCATTTTAGCTGAATTCTTCCTGGGTTATTACTCACCTTGGAAGCCTGTGCTCACTCCACAGCTCTCCTTGGAGAGAACTCTCTTTCCTTAGATCTCAGGCTAATTGGTTGCCCTATGACCTCAGCTTTGTAATGGGTCAAGAAATTATGATTTTGTGGATTATTTGAGTCACTTTCCAGATTTCTTTTCCCTAGTGGAAGTTGGAAATCCTGTAATGACTGTTTGACTTAGCAAATTAAATAAATTTATTACATAATCTGTAACTTGATGTCAGAGTAATTTACTTTCAGCTGAATTATTCCTCATTATAATAGGTATGACTCATTTTATTATAATTTATATTTGGAACATCTCATTCTAAAAAAGGAAAAAAGACTTAAAAAGTAGGAATATGTGTGTGTGTGTGTGTGTGTGTGTGTGTGTGTGTTAGAGACACTTTATAGTTTAGTCACCATTAGATCTAGATCTAGGCATCCATGTGATAAAACAATAACATTCCTACTCTCTGCTCTACGTATTCTGTGTTGGTTGCCTGTCCAAAATTATGCCACCACAGTGGCATAAATTCTGTCAGCCAAATGGGCTAAATTCTACATAAATCGACGTTCAGCAGCAAAGATGGCATCTTTTACTAAGTTTTTCAGTGAAATTCCTGGGTCTCACAGTCATTGCCTTGTTTGACAAACCCCAGTACAACTATTGTAGCCAGGGAAAAGAATGCCCCTGAGGACTGGAGCACAAATCACACATTTCTACAGAAATATATTACCTGAGAATGAGAGAAAGACGGATCCCCAAATGTTGTTAGTTGAGTTAAGGGGTCAATAGCCAAAAAGTTGAACCACATTTTTCTTGGGTTGTATGTGATATTTCTGTGTAAATGATACACTTAGTTCACCAACCGACTTATACAATTTACCAAAATTCCTTTTTCTTATCATCTTATAGCAGCAGTGTGCTGGATCATAGCATTTTTTCAGATTACATTAATTTAACAAATGCTGGAAGTTTAGGATTACTAATCCATGAGATGCTGCCCTGTGGGATTTATATGGCACATTTTTATATTCACAATTGTCTATTTTTTTCTTTTTGATATTGAGGTAAGCTCCTTCTATTCTGATTTTCTGCAGTACTCTTAACATGAATGGGTGTTGGATTTCGTCAGATGTTTTTTCAGCACCTATTGAGATGATCATGTGATTTTTGTCCTTAGTTCTATTTATGTGGTGAATTATATGTATTGATTTGCTTATGTTGAGCCAACCTGGCATCGCTGGGATGAAACCAACTTGGACATAGTGTACAATTTTCTTGATATGGTTTTGAATGCATGCCACTAGTATTTTGTTTAGAATTTTTGCATCTACATTCATCAAGGATACTGATTTGAAATTATCTTTTCTTCAGTTATCTTTATTTGGTTTTGGTATTAAGGTGATACCCACTTCATAGGAGTTTGGAAGAACACCATTTCTTTCTATTTCATGGAATAATTTATTAAGAATTGGGTTTATCTCCTCTATAAAGTTTTTGTAGAATTCAGCTGAGAATCCACGTGGACCTGGAGTTTTCTTTGATGAAAGACTTTTTATTGTTGTTTCTATCTCTTTGCTTGCTATTGGTGTTCTATAGCCTCTTGGTTCAATTAAGGTAGGTTGTGTGTGTTTAGAAATCTATCAATTTCTACTATGGTTTCCACTTTGAGTATAAATTTTTAAAATAGTTCCTGTTAATCTTCTGGATTCCCCCACATTCTGTGGTGACGTCTCCTTTATCATTTCTTATTTTAGTAATTTGGGTTGATTCTTTCTTTCTTTTGGTTTGTTTGGCTAAGGGTTTATCAATATCATTTATCTTTTCAAAAATCCAGTTTTTTGTTTGTTGAGTTTTTGTATTTTTCTCTATTTCATTGATTTCTGATCTGATTTTAATTATTTTCTGACTTTTACTGGGTTTGGAATTAGTCTTTTCCTGTGATTTGATGGCCTTAAGGTGTATCATTTGGTTGTTTTTTTTTGGTGACTTTCTGTTTTTCTTATCTGGGCACTCATTGCTATAAATCTTCCTCTTAAAACCACCTTCAAAATTTCCCATAGATTTGGATATGTTGTGTAACTATTTTCATTTAGTTATAGGAATTTTTTTTAAATTTCTGCCCTTATTTCTTCTATGATCCAGTCTGAATTCTAAACTGTATCTCCATGTATTTATGTCACAAAGGCAATATCCAATAAACTGAAAGCCAACATCATATTGAATGGGGAAAAACTGTGAGAATTCCCTCTAAAATCAGGACAAGGCAAGGATGACTACTACCACTACTCTTTTCTCAGTATAATCCTTGAAACTCTAGCCAGAGCGATAAGGCAAGAGAAGGAAATCATAGGAATATAAATAGGAAAAGAAGAACTGAACTGAGCTCTATTTGCAGATGATATGATCCTATACTCAGAAGACTCAAAAAACTCAACAAAATACTGATTGACTAATTCAGCCAAGTAGCAGGATACAAAATCAATCTAAAAATTCAGTAGCTTTTCAATACAACAACCATGAATCCACTGAAGGAAAAAAAATCTAGAAAACAATTCCATTCACAATAACCTCAAAAACAAGAAAATACCTATGAATAAATCTAACCAAGGAGGTAAAGTCCTCTACAATGAAAATTATAAAACACTAAAGAAAGAAACTCAAGAAGATCTTAGAAGATGGAAAGATTTTCCATGCTCTTAGATAGGCAGAATAAATATTATCAAAATGGCCATCCTACCCAAAGTGCTCTAAGATTCAATGCAATCACTATTAAAATACTAATGTTATTCTTCACAGTGCTAGAAAAATCATTCCTAAAATTCATATGGAAAAACAAAATACCCAGAATAGCAAAAACAATTCTCAGAAACAAGAACCATGCAAGTGACATCATAATACATGATTTCAAACTATACTACAGAGCTATAGTAATAAAAATAGCATGATCTTGACACTAAAACAGATACATGACTAGTAGAACAGAATAGAAGACACAGAAAAAAATCCACACACTTATAGCCAAATGATTTTTGACAAAGGTGCCAAAAACATACGTTGGAGAAAAGACAGTCTTTTTAACAAATGGTATTGGGAAAATCGATCATCCATCTTTTTTTTATTTTTATTTTTTATTTTTATTTTTTGCAGTACTGGGGATTAAACCCTGGGGCATTCTACCTCCGAGCTACACCCCCAGACTTATTTTTTATTCTTTATTTTGAAACAGGGTCTCACTAAGTTATGGAGGGCCTCACTAAGTAGCTGAGGCTGGCCGCAAACCTGTGATCCTCCAGTTTCAGCCTCCCAAGTACTGGGATTACAAGCATGTGCCACCATGCCTGGCTATTATCCATCTTTAGAAAAATGAAATTAAACCCCAGCCTCTCTCCCTGTGCATGAGTCAACTCAAAACAGATCAAAGACCTGGCACTTAGACCAGAGACTTTGAAATTAATAGAGGGCATAGGACCAATATTCCAACATATTGGCACTGAAACTTCCTTAATAAGACTCCCAAAACTCAGGAAATTTAAACAAGAATTAATAAATGGGATGGCATTAAATTAAAAAGTTTCTGTTTAGCAAATGAAACCACCAAGAGTCTAAAGAGAGAGCTTACAAAATGGGAGATCTTTGTCAGCTACTCCTCTGATAGAGGACTAATATTCAGAATATACAAAGAATTTAAAATACTTAACACTAAAAAAAATCCCAATCAAGAAATGGGCAACTGAACTAAATAGACACTTCACAAAAGAAGAAATATAAATGGCCAATGCATACATGAAATAATGTTCAACATCATTAGCAATCAGGGAGATGCAAATCAAAACTACACTGAAATTCCATCTAATGCTAGCTGGTTAGGATGTGGGGAAATAGGAGCTCTTCTACACTGTTGATGGGATTGCGAATTACTCAGCCACTATGGAGATCAGCATGGAGATTTCTCAGAAAACTGGGAATGGGCCCACCATATGATCCAGCTATACCACTCCTGGGTATCTTTCCAAAAGGACTGAAATCAGAATATTATAATCATATATGCATATCCATGTTTATTGCAGCACAATTCACAATAGCCAAATCATGGAACCAACCTAGATTTCCATCAACAGATGAATGGATTACAAAATTATGGGATATATACACAATGAAATTCTGTTCAGCAATAATGAAGAACAAAATTATGTCATTTGCAGGAAAATGGATGGAGCTTGGAGAGCATTATGTTAAGTGAGATTAGCCAGTCACAAAAAGTGAAGGGTCATATGTTTTCTCTCATATGTGGAAGCTAGGGAGTAATCAGGATACAAGAGGGACTTTAGATAATGGAGGAGAAGCCCCTGTGGAGCCAGGGAGGTGGTCCAGGGGATGGTGGTGTTGTGGGGGGAGAAGAATCAATGAAGGAAACACTGCCACTGAAGTTATGTGCATGTGTGAAATTACTAATGCCAATCTCAATATCATGTATAGGGAAGGGGAGAGAGTCAGGAAGGAGCCGGGGGGGGGGAGCTCACTAAGTACTGTGTGCATTTATGTCCCTGTCACTCTGAACTACATAAGTATGTGAGATACAATGAATCAATAAAAGTATTTAAAAAAGAGAAATCCATTTTTCCCTGCATTAGTATAATTAAACTGAACTTTTTTCATTATTTGTATGGATGGCATCTTTCTTGCCATTTTTTTGTTGTTCTTTAAACTTTATTATATCCTCTATATTATTTCTCAATTTACTTTCTTAGCTGTTCTTGACTTAAAGTGTACAACTGTGGTATCCAAAATTACATCTTTTATTCTGACATATTTATTTTTCATTTAGAAGAGTAATTAATAAAGTAATTTTACAGAATTCCAAAGGAAAGTGTATATGTGTGTGTGTGTGTGTGTGTGTGTGTGTGTGTGTGTGTGTATTAGTGATGATTGAACCCAGGGGCATTCTACCTATGAGGTACATCCCCAGTCCTTTAAATTTTGAAACTGGTTCTCACTAATTTGCTGAGGGCCTTGCTAAATTGCAGAGGCTGGCATGAAACCTGCAATCCTCTTGAATATAAACTATAAGAATATAGACCAATGTCTAAAATCTTAATTATCCTTGGATACCTCAAAATACTATTAAAAATAAATCATCATAGGCATCCAGGAAGAAGAACACATAATGTTAGTAATATCTTTTGGGGCAGCCAGCCTCCAAATGACCCCTCCCCAGTCCCTGCTTTGCGTTCTTACATAATTCCCTCCGGGTGGAATCAGATTGAATTCTACATCCCAAATTGTACAGGTGTGACTGCCATCTCCATCTCATGCTTTTCTCTTGAGAGAAGCCAGTGACCATGACTTGAGGATACTCTCCAACCCTCTGGAGATGCACTTGTAAGGATGTACTCGGGTTTCAATTTTGAATAAGTTACCTTGGAAGCAAATCCTGCAGCAAGAGTGAAGCTTTCAGATGACTGCCACATATTCAATGGCTTCACTGCAAATTTAAAGAAGACCTGTAGCAGCACTGCCCAACTAGCTAATTTGTTTCTGGATTCCCAAATCATAGAAATTATGAAAGATAATAAATATTTACTATTTTAAACCACTTAGTTTTGGGGACAGCTCTTACAGAGGAATAGATAAATAGCATACTTCTTTATCAAGAACCTCATAGAGTCTGGGATTTAATCCTGCTTGCAAGGTAAGTTGGCTTGCCACAGTTTCTTAGATCATAGCAGAAGACATAACTGGAGGGTTGGAGATAACAAACTTTATTATTCATAGCACCATGAGTAATAAAGAGGAAACGTGAGCTTCATGTTCCCATTGGCTCTCCTGGCCCTCAAAGTTCCATGGGGGTGATGTGGTGGTTGGCCACGTTAGATCCTGCCACTCAGTGGTGTTGTGTCACAGCTGAGCAACACCATGTATACGAAACCTTCAATCTTATAAGAGAGCTGCTATCAAACCTATCCAACCATTGCACCAAAGGGGGGCATTCTTTTTGTTACACAGGTTTGAAAACAAGTTTGTCCTCTACTCAAGAGGAAGACATTAGCTCTGTCTTCCAATAATGTTTGCTATATGAAAAAATTTGAAAAGTCAGGGACAAAAGTTGTCATAAAACATGAAGAAACGTGATGAAAAAATTCTCCAACATTCTACCAAAACCTTTAACAATTTAAAAGTATATACATAGGTATATACCAATGACAGTTTCCAACTGTCAATACTGTAGTTTTAGATAAATATCCATAAGCATACTTTAATAACGTAACATAATTAAATTTCAACCCATTGCATTTTATTTCTAATAAAATCAATAAATATTTCCATTTCAAAATCTATAGGCTTAACTATACTAAACTTAACTAAGATACATTAAAAGGAAATATTCTGTGATCCCAGCAACTTGGGAGGCTGAGATAGGAGGACAACAAGTTCAAGGCCAGCTTCAAGTTCAGGCTCAACTTAAGGAGACACTGTCTCAAAAAAACAAAAACAAAAGTAGCTGGGGATGAAGCTCAGTGGCAGAAAACACTGGAGTTCAATCTCTAGTACCACAAAAAAAAAAGAAAGAAAGAAAGAAAGAAAGAAAGAAAGAAAGAGAAAAAGCATTTTTCAATATAGTTGATGTAATATATTGAATAAAAACATTTTCAATTTTATCTCTCTGGCATTAGCTCAGTGATAATAAAAATATAAACTTCTATTAGTAACAATAAGAGTAACCTTTCATTTTCTGTTGTGTGTGCTTAGAGTATGGAAATGTTTACTTCACATAATATCCAGTTGGAAAAATAAATTTCTAATGAGCATGTGGTCTTTCCTGTATTGAATATACATAGATCATATTTACCAAGAATTTTCATCAATAGTTAATAGAATTTGTACCAAATTTACAACATAGTTCTGTTAAGGTTTTCAGAATGAAGAGACAATTCAGTTTGGGTTCCACATGTTGTGAATTTGTTAAGCAAGTGATATTATAGTATAATTTCCATTACAGAAGCCAGCACAGTCAAGGGCCACACATTACTATCTAATATTGTTAAGGTCTGAAGTGATCATTAGGTCTATTCCTCAATCCTCAAGTGATGAATACAGTGTCAGATATTTGTGGAGACTTACTATTGATTACTAATTTTTATCACTATAGCACAGAATGATACGAAACTCAGTTTCACATCTGACTTGATACTACAATATTTCCTCTAAATTTTAACAAACAAGGCTTCTTATGCTACTAAAATGATTCATATTAGAACTTTAAATGTATATTAACTCTATGAGTTTAAGTCTGTTTTAAGAACTTTTAACAATTCAACTTTTTATTAAATTTAGAAGAAAAAAACAGTAAATGGTATAATATTAAACTCCAGACCAGAGAATTGTATACAGTATGCAAACAAACAAAAAAAATTCTTGCTATTGACATTTTGCTGAGGTGATAGTTCTTTGAAATAAGAAATTATATTTTAAAAGTAAAATATAAAACTTTAAATGTTTCTCAAATGATGCTTATTTATTTGGTAGTATTATGGGTCAAGGCAAACAGGTAATTTATTAAACAAACACCTAAATATAAAACTAAAATAACTAAATAAATTATTTTTCAGCAAAAATCTCACTCTAAATTAAACATCCTAGGTGTTTTTCTTTTGATTCACTTTGCTGACTGCTACTCTTAACAAGGGCTTTATGAGAGTAATAAATAATCCAAGCCTTCAGATATATTGTTTGATGAATATGTTGATTATTTGTAATTAAGTGTGTATTGTAGCTAAATGGCAATATGGGATTTGCTTGGTTTGATCCTTTGTTATACAATTATTGTTTGAAAATTCAATAAAATGCTAAACCAAATAAAGCTACTACTACTAATAAAAAAATTGATGGTTTTTTTGTGTTACATTCTGTCTCCAGACTGTGCAAGAATGCAGCTGTGTTGATTCATTATTAAAGAACTACTTACAAAGTTAATCTCCGACCCACCAAACAAGAGATTAGCAAAACAACTCAATTGTTTTAACTCTTGATTATACGTTTGATTACATTAAAAATGATACTCATCTGTGATGTGCCATGATTCAATTTACACAAGAAAATAATCACTTCACTAGAACATAATCACATAATAGAATTATTGATAAACAATTTTACCAATGTATGAAGCAATACATTCTATTTAAGCTTTAACACATAAGATTGCTGATTTTTGTATTTTGAAGAAAATATTTACAGGTGTGTATGTTATAAAAGAAATTCCAAATTTTTAAATTGTAATTATTAGACTTATTAACCTATAGCTAGACCATAAAATCAATAACTAAAATCTTCTCAAACCAAGGATTCATTATAGAAAACGAGCATATTTCTTCTGGATTCAACATATATTTTTTTCATAGAATGAAACATTAGATTTTGTTCCCCCAAATAAATAATACACAATCATTTACATTAACGTATTATAGGATTTTTCTACTATAAGAATATGAAGATCTTATATTTAACTTGTAGGCACCTATTTTAAGAGGTATCACATTATCTATATAATTATAACTTCAATGCTTCATTTTATTATATATTCATGTTACATCAAGCTACTTTCATTATTGTATTTTTCTTTATTTTTGCGCTTTTGCTATTTATATTCTTCTCAAATGTACGCCTCCCAACTTCCTCTGAGAAGCCTTTTTTACATCAGTTTCAGTCAAGGGCGCCTCTCCTCTTCCCTGTGATCCAGTGCTTCTGTGATTAATACCAAGTAATCTAGCAGAACTGGGTATTTAATGACTACATGTGAGTATCTCTTTGCATCCCTTTGTAAGGTATTTAGTGGTTTTCCACATTCTCTGCAAAAAATAAAATACATTTCTACCCACCAAATTCAATTAGAGAATTACTTCTAAAGATTACTCGTCCCTGCCTTTTCATTTCATTATAGAAGATAGCACCATCATAGCAAACACACAAGAGAGGGCCATTGCCGTGCAAACCTGGGCAAATGAAAAACTCCACGGCAGCCAAGGGGACTTAGAAATTGCAAACCTTCTTAGAAAGACCATTATTTAAAACTCTGTTTTAAGGTAAAAACCAAGGCATTGCAGATGGTAAGAGAATAAACATGTCGTGCAGAAGGGTCTTGCTACATGAAAGCCACCCACTCCACTGCAGATGTCACTTATAATTAATGAGCACAGGATGAGCAGGTGGGATCAGCACATCTTGTGCCCTGACAGAGAAATCAAAGAAAAGTGGACTATTGCTGGGCGTGGTGGCACATGCCTCTAATCCAAGTAGTTGGGAAGCTGAGATAAGAGGATCACAGGTTCAAGATCATTCTTGGCAACTTAGTGAGACTCTCAACAACCTAGGGAGATCCTGTTTCAAAACAAAAAAATAAAAAGGGCTGTGGGTATAGCTTGGAGGTAGAATGCCCCTGGGTTCAATCTCCAGTAACCCAAACAAACAAATAAAACCAAAAGACTATTATCGAATTCTGGACAACGAAAAACTGGAAATGTCATGTCTATTACTTATCGTTTGTCTTTCAGGCTTAATACGAATGCCAACTATTTTTTTTTTCTTGGTCACCCTATCAAAAGCACCTGACAAAATACACACACTTTACATTTCAACATATTACCTTATTTATTAAACTCGTGGCACTCACCACCATCTGAAATTAATTTATCACTTTATATAATTATTTACAAATTTCTGGTCTACTTTTCCTATTTTTTTAACCACTGGAAAGCCAGGACTATGAAGAAGAGTTCTTATTGCCTCTATAAATGTCCTGCCCCATATGGTAGTTAGTAGTCACCTATTAAGTTTAAATTCATTAAATTTGGATAATACAAAAAATTAGTTCCTTTTCCATACTTCAAATATTCAGAAGCCACATGTAACTAGTGGCTACCATATTTGACTACTGAAACTTTCATTTCTATTAGTGGTTATATTCATAATTTGAAAAGATTTTATCTTTAAACTTGTAATTCTCATTTAACTAACACAACAGCAAAAAAGTCAGTATTCATCCTTCTCAAGCACATGAGGGATTTAATCTACCTCCTTTTTGTTACTCCTTTTTGTTTTTTGTTTTTTTTGAGTTGTTTCTTTAGTAATTTTCCTGAATGGGATAAGGGGAATCTAGACACATGGGAGGCTATAGCATCATTACATCATCTCTGTAGTTTCTCTCTAAATTTATTTTTTAGATGGAATCTCACTGTGTTGCTCAGGATGGCCTAGAACTCCCTATCCTTTTGCCTCAGCTTCCTGAGTAGCTGGAATTACAGGTGTGTACCACTGTGCATGGAAGTGTTCTTTCTAAATTTAATGAGAAGTCTGCATCTGGAACCAGCCACATAAAACTGGGAGATTATCACTGAATAATTTGTTTGCATAGTTATTTTTACTGGAATTTGGATACAGACTCTTACTTTGCTAAACATTTATTTAGAATGAAATTCTTCTACTCTTCATACTCATATTGTAACATTCTATACATGTTTGTATTACTTCTGAAGATCTAAGAAAGCTTACTTCCATATTTTAGTCCTATTTGTAGGATTCTAGATTGAAATTAAAATGAAATTATGCTATTATACAGCTTACCATATTATCCTTCAGTTTTAAACTATTGTTTATCAGAAAGGATCAAATAAGTTCTAAGAAGATTTCTGTGGCCTGATCAATTCATTAGCATTTTTTTTCTAAAAGGTGAATACTTATAAGGTCTGTAAGAAATATATATAGTTCTGATAGGTCATTTTATACTGGGTCCAGAAACTTTTATATTAGCTTATTTTGTTTCCTTTCAATATCATCTGAATTATTATGCAACATGAAGTGAATGACTTTCTATAACTCTTCTTTTATTTATTTTCCCATTTAATTGTGTATTGGATGGTGGTGTTATTGCAAATGTAAAAATGCTATCATTCTTTCCAGAATTTATACAGTTTTGTTGTCTCCTAAAACTCTAAGGGAGAAAAATCTAGGTGTGTTTAACATAGTCAATTGGCTATTTTGAACCCTATTTCAAAATGCCATTAATGATATTCATGTTCTGTTGTCAAAAGAAGGTGTATTAGTCAGCTTTTTGACATAGACAACCTAAAAGGAGAGAAGGTTGATTTTGGCTCATGGTTTCAGATGTTTCATTCATGTTGGGTTTGGCTCCACCACTTTGGGCCTGAGGCAAGACAAAACATCATGGCAGAAGGGTATGGCAGAGGAAAGCTGCTCTGACAGTCTGGAAGCAGAGTGAGAGGAAGGGGCCCAGAACAATATATAGTCCCCAAGGGCACGCTCCCAAGGACCCATGCCCTCCAAGTAGGTTCAGTCAGAGCCTCCATGATCCAGTCACCTTCCCGAATCCCAACCTCGGATCATTGCTGCACTGGGGACCATGCCTTCAACATAGGACTCTTTGGAGGGCATTTCAGATCCAAACCATAACAAAGGGAAAACCCACAGTCCCTCTCATAAAAGGTTGCTTTGTTGAGATACATTTTTGTCTAGGTGATATACTGTGAAATAGCACTGCATTCTCATTATTGTTACTTAAACGAAAGACTAAACCTTGGACAAAGATTTTTCTCTTATCCCAAACTAACAAAGAATCTGCCACTCAAAGAACGTCCAATAAACATATGAAAGAAATAAAGAATGAATAGGGATCTAGTTAATTAGTACATGAACATTCATTTAGAATATAAGAGGAAACATCAGATTCTCTTTTATATCTAAGACAAAACATACCAATTAAAATAGCATAGGTTATTATTTAGCAAAAGGCTGTATAATTAACTTATTGACAAATGGCCATTTTAAGTTTTTATTTACAGAATCTAAGCAAGGCAAGTTTGGCTTACATATTTAAATGATATAGTAGCAAGTTGGCATTGTCAGGATAAGAAATGGGGAGTAAGCAATATTGCCTAATTATAGAAACATGAATTTCTAAGTCTACCAAACTGTTCTCACCCTTAGGTACATGAAATATAAGGAAGTAGAGTTTGCCTCAGAATGTCTGGAAATTTAATGTTCAAGGTCGGAATAATTCTACATATAAGTTAAGGTTAAAGGCTGGGGACCATCACATATGAACAAGTCTACCCCTAATATGTATGACTGAGATAAGATTACAAATGAAGGCCCAAAGACCACCTGACTATTTAATTTATAAATAAAATTAACAAGTATAATAAAATCTATATCATATTAAATCTCATAGTCTTGCTTTGACAAACATATCTTCATAATGTTAAAATAGAAAAATCTGGTGAAATCTATAGTTTCAATAAAAAATCAAAGATAATAAATTTCTATATCATCCCTATCAAGAACTATAAAAAGAGGGACATTTTTCCCTATTTATAACCCAACAAGTTAGCTGTCACAATTCATGGATAAGGGCAAAAGACAAGAGAGTCCTGGATCAGAGACAAAGGACTTTATTACAACAAAACCGTAGCCAGGGTATTATCACTATCAGCTCATTGAGCAACAATTCCTGCAAGGTGGCATGACAAGGGCCACATGATGCCTTTTGTTTCTCTCAGTGCTTTAGTTTATATATGATCTTTTTTAATTTCTGGTCTTCCATTTCTACGTTGTCTTACATTCAATTCATTCAGTGCACTCTTATTTTCAGATTTTTTTTCTGAACGTCATTCTTTTGTAATTTCCTGTTTTGTTATCATTTTTACCTTTTAGTGTGTTTTCTACATTTCCTTTTTATGTTTTTATCCTAACTCCACTATCAGTCATAGACTTTCTATCTGATAATTCCAGTATCTGAGTTATCTGTGGATCCTCATCTATTATCCTTGTTTCATATTGATTTTCAGTCATGCAATCTCTTCTTCAGAATTCCTCATAAATTTGGAGTGGGTGCTGAACATTGTTGATAAAAAAATTATTAAATCCTGGATGGCATTTTTATCTTCCAAAATGATAAAATTTGTTTATATAGGTATTTAGTATGCTGTTGGTTATTCTCTGGTGATCACTTAGTAATCTGGTATTGAGGCTTGATGTAAGGCTCTGTTTGGGCTAAACTATTCAGTTTCTCTTTCCTCAGGTTGTAGCTCTTACTCGTAGGTAACACTCTTATTTCTTACTCTTATTTCTTGGGTGTGGCTGTACTCCCAAGGCCTGGCTATTTTGAGTGGATTTTCTGGCATATGGTCTACGATATTGATGAAGGCTTATACACTTTGGAAAAGTTAACTCCAGAACCGGTTCCCATTATTCCATAGCTTCTTGGATTTTGCTTATTTTCTTCATGCTTCTGGTTGCTATCCTCAATTGTGTTTTTTTTTTTTGAGATTTACTTAGCTCATATACCACAAAGGAGTCAACCAACAAGAAGAGGAAATTTTATTTATAGAAACTGGGCTCATTTGTGTGTGTGTGTGTGTGTGTGTGTGTGTGTGTGTGTGTGTTTCACCTCCCTGGATTTCCCCAAAAGTTCTTGCTGCTTTGTAGCCTTGAATTACAAACTCTGTCTTCTTAGACCAAGAAATCTAATGCTTTGTTCTTTTACTTTACTCTGCTACACCTGGCCTGGAGAAGTCCTTCAGGGGAAAAGCTGGGCCAACTGTGGATAACATACCTAGTGATACCTGAAGCCTGAAGGAAGAGTAGGAGCTTTATTTGTGAAGTAGTATTAAAAACATCATAAATGCTTACTGAAATGGTCTGATAATATATGTACAAGGTGTAGCACAATGATATTTGGTGTAGTTTAAGAAGATATGTAAGTAAGCAGTTATACCTTGAAATAATGAAATTACCAACTTCAAAAGTAAATATGATCTGAGTTGAGGTATTATGTATAGGCTACATCTTAAATTTAAAATTATGTTCTTATCATTTTATGAACATACATTTAAAATCTTTTTTGCTTTACTTAGTTAAATAATTTAAAAATTCATTGCCTATACACACAAATACTTGATCAAAAATATTGTGGTTTTTATTCATAACAATGACTGTAGAAAATCATAGATGTTAGTAACTAGCACTGCTAAAATGTTTTAAGTATTTTTCATCCTGTCCTAAGATCTAAAATGGAAGGTCAGCCAGCCACTTTCATGGTTGTTTTAATAGGTCCAATTCCTCAATAGCTTTTTCCCTGCAAATAATTTTTCAGAAGAAACAGCATTCTCCCAATGGCCTCCATTATTGTGATTGACAGAGAATATGTAGCAAGTTGGCCACTATAGCACCACAGCATAGGAAGCAGGGTTCCAGTATTGCCATTTTTGAAGTGGTGGCAGGTGTGAATCAAATTAGCACACAAAGGAGAAAAATCTCTCTGCTAAGTAATGCTTCCACTTCCTTTTAGAGGGCTACATTAAGAGCTCATTTGGCATCATGCAGTTTTGCCTCCCTCCACTTGGATTAGAATTAACCAGTACCAGACAAGAGAATATGTTTGAATGTTGCTGTTCGACACATTTGATATGAATGGGAATGGTATTATTTTAACCTCCAGTATTTATTATGTGAGAATCCGAAAAAATACTTTCAGAGAAGAACACAAACTACAAGAAAAGGTTACAGAAGATTTTCTCTTATTTACCAAGTTCTTTTCATCTCACATGATTAGAACTACCAAGTGAATAATTATCACATGACTAAAATGGAATTATAAGAAGGATACTGGTATTTGTTTTCAGTTACATACTTCTGTGTTACTCAATAAATCCTTTGAAGAAGAGAGACAATATTTAGTGAGAACTCAGGCCATACTATAGTTTTACATAAATTATGTATTATTATGCCTATTTCTACATCTCTACAAAAAAGTTAAATTTACTTCCATTAACATCTTCACACAGCTATCATTTCCAATAGCACATTCATGTTGCCATTGTGTGTTGCAGATTTTCAAAAAAATCTCTGCTTTTTGAAATTGATCCAGATATTTTATTTATTTATTTATTTTGTGGTACCTGGGATTGAACGCAGGGGCGTTCTACTTCTGCGCTACGCCCCCGGCCCTATTTTTTTTTATACTTTATTTTGAAACCGGGTCTCACGAAGTTGCAGAGGGCCTCACTAAGGAGAGAGAGAGAGAGAGAGAGAGAGAGAGAGAGAGAGCTGAGGCTGGCTGCGAACCTTGATCCTCCGGTCTTTGCCTCCCAAAGTACTGGGATTACAAGCGTGCACCACCATGCCCGGCTGCAGATATTTTAAAGTAAGAAAATTTAAAAATTTATCATGGTGAGTGTCTTCAATTAAAAACCCTTTACACATTTATTCTGACATTAGTTTCTATTTCCTTTACTAAACTTAAACAGTTTGAAAATGTAATGACATATAATGACCTCTATGCTTTGTCTCTCCACATCTTGAGGGCTTTGTGGTTTGTTTTCCCATCATCCGGAGCATATCCTGGCATCATGCACAATAAACATTTGTAAACATTTCTTGGATCTTATAGGAGTGAGAATTTCATTATTAAGAGTTATGAAAATTCTTTTTGTTTGTGTTGTACTGGGGCTCAACCCCTAGCCTTCTACTTCTGAGTTACACTGCCAACCCTATTTTTTTTTTTTTTTTATTTTGAAACAAGGTCTCGCTAAGTTGCTGAGGCTGGCCTCAAACTTGGGATTCCTCTGTCTCAGGATCCCAGAAAAATATCTATATTGGTTTAATTTCATGCACTTTTAATAAACTATATTTGTAAATCTTTGGGTAATAGCAATAAAATAATACCTGAAAATTAACATATATTATAAGAATGTGGATATCAAAAATGTATTAAAATAATTCCATACTTGAATTTTGAAATATATTATCCCTTCAAGAATATTGCCACTTATATGACTTTCTAAATTGTTATAGCAGATACAAAGCTAAGCCTCTAAAAGTTATAAATATTCCAAAAATGTGTAAACTAAAATATAATTTATCTTAATTTAGTTAGGATGAGGGTACTCTGGTACTTTGTTTTGAAATATAATATTTTAAAGCCATATTTAAACTCAAGAAAAATAAAATAGATATTAACTCTGTCTTCATATTTTGATTCTCAAGAGGCCGCTCCATTCTCTAAGCTCATAGAGCATCATGCGTGCTTCATGTTCTCCATAACGTCTGTCTGCATTCTGAGAGCATTTCTAAGTCTGCTTTGCACAGTGCTGACCAGAGCTTCACTGCTGTCAAACACCTTTTTTTATTGCTGTTGTTGACCAATACTTATTGCAGATCCACTTACTTTCCCCCCTTATTTTGGTTTCCTTTAATTTCTGACCTATCTCTGATTTTCTCCATATTGCTATATTGTCTTTGTAGTCTTTGTAGATAACAAACATGTACCTTGAAAAATGGTTCTCTTCTTTGCAGAAATTAATGCAATGATACACACTTCCTCTGAGCCTCCTCGATAATATTTTCTTTCCTTGAACATTTAAGGGGCATACACTATTTGCTGTTAATTTTTTTAATCTTCATTTAAGACGAGAGCTATCCTGGACAGTATTTGTGATGAAACAAGGTTTAATAGGCTCCAGTGGATTCTTTTGGTTGAAGAGCAATGGGTTGAATTTGGGTCCCTTATTTCCTATATAAAAGAAAGCCTGAAGTAATGAAAAGTATAATGAAAACTTTAAAAGTTTGATACTAATTCTAACTTGGCAACTATTTCTTCATTTGAACTTGAGCAAGTGATTTGAAATTTTAGGACCTTCCTTTTCACAGGTATAATTTTAAGCAATCATACTACATTTTCTCTAAAATTCTAATCGATGATCAATTAACCTGTGAGTTAATCTTGTGTATGTCACCACCTCTCTCTTTTTTCTCAGTTTATTAATCATAAAATAAGGTGTACATTCCTCTCCTGTCTGACCTTCTGTTTACAATGAAAGTAAAACAGAGTGGAGGGAAAGCACCATGACATATTATGTGGCCAAGAAAAGTTTTCATTTTCACACTGCAAGCATCAAACTATGGATCATTTTGTTCAATTGATTCTGAGAGAATTCTTATAAAAATATAACCTGAAACAATGCAAATTTTTGATGATCTGATTTATTCTAGCCATTTAGGTATAATGTGATAAAGTTTAACTACTATTTATTCTCTAGTCTCATCTAAAAACACTAACAATGCTTTGAAAGTGACCAAACTTACTTAACAGGCATAAGAAAAATAAAAATTATGGCAGCTAATATTATTTTAGTGCTTACTTTAAACCAATTAAACTATAGTGCATCTATTTAAGCCACAACATTAAACTATAATCGTTTTAGCTTTTTTGGAAATAATAAATATGGGAACCTAGTAATACCTGCTTTACTATTCTGCATAGTAGGGATATAACATACTGTCATATGTTATTGTGACTGTTGACTATTTATATGGAACATGGAATGATCATGTAATAACTTATCTGAATATTAATTAGTGATTATCCCATTGCTCCTGAAGTATACATATTTAGAATACATTAGCTGTTGCTTTTTTGAGTGTTTGGTGCTGGGGATTGAACCCAGGGTCATTCTACCTCTGAGCTACATCCCCAGCCCTATTTTATTTTTTGGAAACAGGGTCTTGTTAAATTGATGTGCACCTCATTGATTGTACTGACTGGTCTGGAACCTGCAATCCTCCTGTCTCAGCCTCCCAAGTACTGAGATTACAGGTGTGTGCCACCATGCCCAGACTTGCTGTTGCTTTTATAATAGGAATTAAATAATTTAGTCTTTTCATTCACATCAGTTTCACTGAAATAATGTACATTATTTTTGTTATTCATAAGATAATATTTGAGGTATTTTTCTCTATGAAAAATTTACCTAGCCTCTACATTGCTGCGGATTGTGTAGAGTAGCACTTATCCCATCAGATGTGAAATTTACTGTAAATTTTACCCTGTAATATTTCATCTTTTTCTCATCAAACTCACATTTCTAAATGAAAATCTTAGAGTCTTTGCATGAACAAAAGCCCTCTCATTCAATTCTTGCTTTTCCAGATTTCCTATGGCGTATTGTATTATATAGTTTGTAAGGTGAGACATTATTCATAGAGCCCCTGTAAGAATGCAATAATAATGTAGATTCATTCTTTGTTTTATGATTCAATAATTACTTGCAGTACTACAGTTATAATTGTTATGTGAACAGTGCACTATCACTGGTAAAATGTACTCCTTGAGCATGGTAGGTATGTAGATAGGATTTGGAAGCTTGCTGAATAGGAAAACATTGAATGCCAACTCATAACAAAGGAGTTCTTACGAGCAAACTAGAAAGTGGTAGAAATGAATTCTTTTGAAATATTGTCATGATTTCTGAAGCTATATTGAATTTGTCTATAGTTTATTCTTTGATTATCTTACTTAGTGACTATTTTAGTGTTTCATGAAAAAGCAATGGACTCTCTATTGATTAAAAATGAACTATAGGCCGGGCGTGGTGGTGCACGCTTGTAATCCCAGTACTTTGGGAGGCGGAGACCGGAGGATCCGGGTTCGCAGCCAGCCTCAGCTCTCTCTCTCTCTCCCTGTCTCTCTCTCTCCCTCTACCTAGTGAGGCCCTCCGCAACTTCGTGAGACCCGGTTTCAAAA